>CM070107.1:23915000-23957500 GCA_036178185.1 Liparis tanakae
ACCTGCTACCTTGCGGTTACGGGGCGACCACTCTCCCCACTGAGCTAAACCGCTGCAAACATTGCATTTTACAGTGGTTGGCCGCGCGGGGAACTTCACACGTTACTAAAGTAAGAGGGCGCCACGTCATGCCCATCAAAGGAGTTGAGCAGCTGTGGTTTCTCCTCCTCCTCCTCCAAACTGGTTTAAGGCCCCACCATGCCGTCTGATTTGGGCGTGTAGCCATGTATCAGTGCGTGTCTTTTCGATGTCTAACAACTTGCAGAGTGTCTGAATCGCCTCTGCCTCAAATTGTCGACCTCAGGATGTAATAGTGGTCAAAACTTACATTAAATAAATATACTTTACTCGGCTATAAAAAAAAAACAACCTTGTAATAACTACTTACTAACCAAGAGTGAGATCAGACTGAGGCTTTATAACGTTTTTACAGAAGTTAAATGTTTCCCGGCATTTCCCAACATTTCCCAAGTAGTCGTGGTTGGTAAAGTTGTTTATTATAAGGCATTTTGTAAATTTAAACACATTTTAATGTTAATATAAAAAAATGTCATTTTGTTCAGCTCTCATGTCTTCTCACAACACAATGTGTTTCAGGTGTTTTACTTAACTTCAAGTTACAGTGATCGATAGAAACATCATTTTGCCGTGCCATCTTTTGGAATATATTCCTATTCAGTGATTGGGAACAAACGGTGTTTACAGCAGGACATCCACCTGCCACAAGAACAATCAACTCAGGAAGATTGTTTTTTAGACATTTCTGTGATTAAAAAGATGAATTTAACAACAGAGCGAACCCGTCGCTAAAGTGTTGGCCGCAGTATTTTAAATGTCCACAAGGTGGCAGTATCGAGCTTCTTGCATTGTGACATTTGTAATCTCCACATTAATGGTATACAGTTACACAACTATTTCCAATGAGCCCATTCTAGAAACAAACATTTACTTCATAACATTTTTAAATATTGTCAGTTTTTCGTCTCTGTAAATGTATTTAAAAATGGGATCTAAATATGTTAGTTTTTTTTTAATAAAAAAGGGTGTTATTAAAAGGGAAATGAATGGATCACGTGGCGACACATTCAACGGTCTGACCTTCAGAGCTTCACATTCACAGGATGGGCTCGTGGATACGAGCGGCTATCTCTTTGATTTTTTAGGAAGCCATTAAAGTCGTTTTTTAGGATAAAATCAAGTAGAAATTCGGATTGCATTAGAAATATGTTGTATTTCCATATAGCATGCCTTTTGGGCATATTTGGTTTTATCTGTCATTTGCCTGTAACTTAATCTTGGTAAAGACACATTTGAGAAAGAAAGGTATTTTGCTTAATAAAGGCGTAATAACATTTTTAATTCAGGCTCCAATGCACCAAAACACTGAACAGTTGTTTTAGGAATGCATTCATCTCCATTTCCCTCAATACAATAAAATATTTGAAAGCCTTTTTAAACATGTATTTTTTTCAGTAAGTTGACTATAAGAAAAATAGAGAACAAGACCATTACACCGTCACTGACAAAGGTCTCTCTTTCTCTCTGACCCTCTCTATCTCTTACCCTCTCTCTCTCTGACCATCTCTCTCTCTCTGACCCTCTCTCTCTCTCTGACCATCTCTATCTCTTACCCTCTCTCTCTCTCTGACCCTCTCTCTCTCTTACCCTCTCTCTCTCTCTGACCCCCTCTCTCTCTGACCCTCTCTATCTCTTACCCTCTCTCTCTCTCTCTGACTCTCTCTCTCTCTCTCTCTCTCTCTGACCTTCTCTCTCTAGCCGATTAACTGAGAAAGAATTAAACAGATCTTTGCTCCCTGTCACTGAATGTTAGGTCTGGATGGACAAAGTTTCACACTTTTCTCTTTTAAAATAAAAATGATCCTTTTACACCTTTACAAAAATAACTATTGATAAATCCGAGGAGCTCAAGGTGAAACCGTTCCCAATGAGCTCCTGACAAAGGCGGAAGAAGAATCTGATGCTCTATACATGGCCATTGGCCAATGGGCATACGGGAGGTAAAAGAGGCTCTGAGGCAGCGACACTGGACTCGATAGCCCCTCTGAAGAAGAGGAGGGTGAGGAAGAGGAGGTCTGCTCCCTGGTATAACCCTCAGACCCGCACATTAAAGCAAACGTCACGAAAGCTTGAAAGCATTTGGCGTTCAACTAATCGGGAAGAATCCTGCTTAGTTTGGCGAGATAGTCTTAAAACTTATAAGAAGGCCCTCCGCAATGCCAGAGCAGAATATTACTCATCAGTAATAGAGAAGAATAAGAACAACCCCAGGTTTCTCTTTAGCACTGTAGCCAGGCTGACAGAGAGTCACAGCTCTGTGGAGCCCAGTATTCCTATAGACCTCAGGAGTAATGACTTTATGAACTTCTTCAATGAGAAGATTTTAACTATTAGGGACAAGATTAATAATCTCTTGCCCTTAACCAGTGCCAATCTGTCCTCAAGTGGAATGGCTTTGGAAACCGCTGTATGTCCTGGTATATATTTAGATGGCTTTTCTCCCATCAACCGTGACCAATTATCTTCAATGGTTTCTACTTCTAACACGTCTACCTGTCACTTGGACCCCGTCTACCTGTCTCTAGACCCCGTCTACCTGTCACTTGGACTCCATCCCGACTGAAGACTTTCCTCTTTGACAGAGCTGAGAGTCAGGGCTGAGTCAGGTTCACCTGGTCCACACCTGGAGATGCTGCTAGAGGCTGATAGGGGGATGTTTAGGATGCACTGAGCACCTCTCTCCTCTTCTCTTTCTCCTATGGATGAATCTTCATCTCTCCATCACACATGACTAACTCTGCTTCCTCCCTGGAGTCTTTGTGACGTCACGTCTCATGGGGTCATGTGACCCTGCTGAGGCCCCGCCCACTCGTCCTCTCTACCTCCATCTTCCTGATGGATCATGGAGGTCTGGATCATGGTCCATGCCTACTACCAACTGTTCATACACTCTATCATATTAATTGAATGTGTTGTTACTCTGTAATGACTCCTTCTGGTCACATGACATCTCTTCATCTGTCCGTCCTGGAGAGGATCCTCCTCTGTTCTCTCCTGAAGGGTTCTTCTATTTCTTGGGAGTTGTTCCTGATCCGATGTGAGGACCTGGGTCAGACGTCGCATGTGTTCATATTGTAAAGCCCTCTGAGGCAAACTGTGAGACTGGGCTTTACAACATGAAGTGAGTTGTCTTGAAGAGGCAACATGTGGAAGACAAACATAAATCTGCCTTCCTGTCCACTTCTAATCCAGATGATGTCGTCCTCCTGGGATCAGTCTGGGCAGAAGGGAGGGACCACAGGCACGACCTCCTGATCCGGTAAAACAAGACAAGATGATGTCTGATGACACAAAGATGATCTCGACGCATGGATTTTCTTCCATGCAATTACTTTTATTTATAGAATATCAAAGTTCAATACGTCATGCAGCTTGTAGTTCATTGGCGTCCATTGGAGGTGTGACACAATGTGTACGCCGCTCTGCGTCATCGTCTCCTTTGCTGGCGCTGCACCCTACTGAAACTTTGAGGAGACACTCGGAGGACCAGGTCAGGAAGAGTTGGTGTGAAGGAACAAAAAGAGGAAACGGTTTGATCAAAGGAAAGAAAAGTGTATCTGATCCTACAGCGTTTCATCTCCTGTTGATAACAAACACTTTTCTCTGACCGATGATCTCGGTCAGAGAAAAGTGACGGAGTGCTCCGTGCCGTCCTGGGCGTGTGCGCCGCCGACGGGAAGCTGGAGGCAGATGGCGCCTCTTCAGCCTGACTTCTGTCAGAGCCGTCGATCGGCTGCAGTGAGACTGGAGGATTGGGCTCTTTCTTTTCTCTGAGCCTTACAGAGCACACGAGACATGTCCTAATGACCAACCCGGCTCACGCCACACCAAGACCAGCCGGCCGCTCTCTCCCGCTCGGTGAGTGTAAAAGCAGGAGAGAAAAGAGGGGGAACCTCATCGACGAACTAGAGCCACATTCTGCTTCTTCTTCTTCCTTTCCCCCGCCGCTCATGGAAAACGAGTAAAGAGAAAGGGTTTTGATCAACCATCTTCACACAAGTTATGACATCTTAAACATCGAAAACCTACAATTGAGACGTGTTTGGCTGATTGATTACAACTCACCCAGCAGGAGGCGCATCCAGCAGCTCCTCCTGCAGCTGCTGCCCCTCCCTCACAGGTGTGTCCAGGGACAGCTGCTGCCCCTCCCTCACAGGTGTGTCCAGGGACAGCTGCCCAGATAGATGCCTTTTTTTTTAACGGTCAAAAACCAAGCAGCAGAGATTTTAAACTTTTAGCCTGTAGTCTGCGTCAATCTCTAAAGTTACACTTCCCATAATGCACTTTTTTTACTTAACGTAAAGAAAATCTAAATATCTTCTGGTTAATTAAAACTCTTGTATGTACGGAAGTATTTCTGAGTTGTGTCTGCGCTCTTCTCACCTGTTTAGAGGGTCAGATCTCGTGACGTCATCCAGGGATGAACGTGCGCCCCAGCTAGTGAACACTGGTCATCAGGGACTAAGCAGACATCAACGAGTTAACCTCAGCATATTTAGGAGGTTTATGGTCAATTAGAATGGTTTCAAGGTCATAAATGTCCTTCTTTTACATTTTCCTGGGCACCCGTTGGCATTTTGCCAGTAAAACTTGCAGCAGTCGATTCCCGGCCCGCTCCTCGCCGTCTTCACGCCGCTCGCTGTGAACAGCGGGGCCTTTTCACGGCTCGTCCTCTGCGTGTCTCGTGGTCGCAGCCGGGCCCGTGGAGACGCCCCGACGGCCTCGCCGGCCTCGCCGGCCGCCTCCGACTCGTTAGCGCGAGAGAATTGTAACGAGTCACATCTGCGGCGTGTTTTCCTCCCCGGAGGCTGAAGGTCGACCCGTCGTACCGGACCAGCGCCGCGTGACCCTGGTCCTCCAGACGCCGGTGGCCTGTGACAGTCTGTCGGATGAACGCGTGCCCCCCCCTCCACAGCTGCTCTCCATCTCCATCTGCCTATTAGTTACAGAGGTGATGCTCCACGACAGTGAAAACACAAAGATGTGCTACTTACGTTTACAAGTAATGTTCCGACTCTTCTCTAATCACTCGATTGTTGTAAATAGGGGCGTGGCTTCATGCTGCCACGCCCCCTGCTCTTTGACTTTTTGCTCAGTGATAGTAGAATGTGTCACACTCGCAGGCGGAAATGCTGCGCTCAACCAATTATATCATACGCAGATATATTGGAAATGTTTTATTAAAATAGCATCTGAAACCGATAACGTTCATCCCGACTGGTTTCCCGGATCAGAGCACAACGACCTTGTGATGACACGTAATGCTGCTGCAACAGGCCCGGTCCTGCAGCGCACACATCCAGTGGAGGGACAGAGCCGGCGCTCTGCATCACTGGAGACGGCAGGAACGGGTCAGACGAACACGCAGCACCGAGGCAGTTTGAGCGGTCTCCAGATTCTCATGTCAGCAATTTAAATAACAAAAGCACAAGAAACGATGGCTAAAGGAAGGCTCTGCATCAGATTTCTCGCCTCACATTTCTGTTTTAGAAGACTGCGTCCATGTGGATGGAAAGCCCTTCCCCCGCAGTGCAGCGCCCACGCAACACGCCAGAGAGAGAGAGTCTGGTTCTCAGAGAAGCGACAGCACGTCCAGGAGGCTCTCCTCTCCGTGTACTTCTCTGCAGGTCCTGGAGGAGTCTTCCCATCCTCGTGTGTTCTGGGACTCGGCGTGGCCACGCTGCCTTCAGTTGTGTCGGGGTCTTCCCTTCTTCATGCGGGCGGCTTTGGGTTTGGGGATGTACTGGTTGTTGGCCTGGTGCTCCAGTTCCCTGCTGAAGTACTGGATGGTTTTGTTCAAGCCCTCCTCCAGGGGCACCTGTCCCCAGACCCAACACACACACATGAGACCCAACACACACACATGAGACGCTGCCAGTGAACACAACCACCAACAAGGCTCAACATATATCACTAATTTAGTAAAATGATTGTTATTGTATATATACATACACACACACATATATATATATATATATATATATACACATATATATACACACACACACACACACACACATATATATACATTATATATTTTTTTTTACGTTCAGTAATGCCTCAGATATAAAAATTCATGCATCTATATTTAGAGTATTAGGAATTTATAACTTAGCTTTTTTAAACTTTTAGTAAAAATACTAACATCAAGAGAATGTACTAATGTGTTTAACCTTTAACCTTGTTAATCCACCTCCATATAAAACCAGCAGTGCCTGCTGCATTACACGTTTCAGTCACTGGACCGTCAGAGGAGGAGGAGGAGGAGGAGGAGGAGGAGGAGGAGGAGGCGGCTTCACCAGATCTACGCTGTTGCTATGCAGAACACTGCGTGTGCGTGCGAGTCTGCCGAGTGTCACACGTACCACCGGCTCCCAGCCGAGCATCATCTTGGCTTTTCGGATGTCGGGCCTTCTTCTCTGCGGGTCGTCCTGGGCCTCTGGGAGGAACTGGATCTGACTCCGGCTCACTGTGTGTGAGCATGAGACACATTATTAATGGAGGAGACGAGTCGAGGCCGATTGGCAGAGCTTCACGACACCGGCAGCAATAACACAGGAAAAGAAAAAGCATCGGCGGCAGATGCTCTAAAATGTGCCGACTGGCTATGGAGACGAAACATCAGCACATTCACGACGGGGCGCTGACTTATTCTGAAACCTTATTCTCCTTTCTGATACTGATAGATTATATTTAGCCATTTCCAAAGCAAACATTCACACAGACATGTCAGTTGAGTTGTTGTTTTCTGGATGGATCGGACGCCTCACCAACGAGACTTTTGATGAGCTGGGCGAACTCCAGTATGGTGTGTTCCTCCGGGTTCCCCTGCAAACGGACCGCACGGCGCATTAGAGCGGCGTGGCCATGAAACGGAAACAGAGCGTTGGCGATTTCTGTCTCGATTCCAAGGTGGGAAGCCAGAATGGACTCACCAGGTTGACCGGACTGCTGATGTTGCTGTTCATGAGCAGCACCAGGCCGTTCACCAGGTCGCTGGGGGCAGAGTTATCACTTTGCTACCACGGGGAAGCTGTTGTTCGTGTCATACAATGCATGTCGCATAACTCAGCAGAATTATTGCTTTTCTATGAAGCTCATTATTGAAGTTATTGAAGTGGAAACAAATGGTCAAGGCCAGCAGGCGCTCCTTCAGGACGCCTCGGCTGCCTGTCAGGCCTTACAGATAGTATAGCCTTAAAAAAACACAACAAATTGTATATATTTTTCCTACGGACAATAAATATAGCTTTGTAATTCTAACTAAATTGAGAACAAGCCTTAATTAGCAGTTAAATCGACATGGATTAGCCTTTGACATCAGAAAGTACATGTCAACAGAAATAATGAGGGGCTGGCGGGGGGATAGTGGATGCAGGTTTATTAAGAACATCTAATCTCCCCTCTAAACACTGAACCAGATCCACAGCCGGAAACTCTACTTTTTTGAAAATGTCAAATTTGCATTCATGCATGTATACGTCATGTACGGATAGCTGTATTCAGAACATACCGCACAGCACAGGTGGGCTAAATGTACAACACACTACAGCCGTGAACAATTATTTATTATATATATATATATATATATATATATATATATATATATATATATATATATATATATATAATAAATAATTGTTATATTTATATTTATATATAAATAAATTCCTCAATAAACTGAACAAATTTGTATATTTAGCTATTTCATAGATAGTCTGAGCACTAAATATTTAAATCAAGTAGAGAAATTTTAGTTACTAGAAATTCCCTGGAAGAATTTCAGTTCATGAAATCATTATCAAGGCTTCATGTCACGTGTAGCAAATAAATGTTCAATGCATCTGTTTCCTCAGCATCAATAAGATCCTACTCCATTCATTTCATATTTCCCCTCAATGCATAATGCATTTAACACAACGCGTTAAAAACTAAATAACTGAAGACCTTGGCATTTCACTGCTTACACAAAGCCAAAGTCAGACTGGGCGACTTCAAAGAGACCAGCGCGCCACTGGTTTCTCTTCATCTGATTCATTCATTAATCTCTCACCTCCACACAAACACTCTTTAAACCTGTCACATGTTGCTTTTAGGCAGAGGGACACACACATATTGGTACCATATATAATAATAAGCTTCAAAGTTCTATTTAATCGAGTTGTGCGTTATCGCCTTAGAAGACGAGCAGAGGGGTAGAACCCCCTTGAAACCTTTTTTACTTTCTATTTAGCATTTTCCACAAACAAATTATTCCTCAACATTGAAACGCTTTTGATGTGAGCGCAGCTGAAAACAGTTCTGCTGGTGAGAGAAGCTCTAAAACTGGCCTTCCTTTGAGCCACAAGAAGAACTACATTCATATTTACAATGAAATCATTATTTATAACCTGGTCAATGTCTTGACTACATTTTGTATTAATCCTGTATTCATTTAATAAATATAAGGGTGAGTTTTCATGGAAAACACAACATGTTCTCGGTGACCCATAACTTTTGAACGGTAGTGTATATGTATTGTATATATTTTCATATCGTTTCCTAACTGGTGGGTAGAGTGGAAGAGACTCGATGCGAATTGAAGAAAGGTACGGTGCATCTCAGGGTTTAAGTAAAAAACCTTACCTGACGTATTGAAATGCTCTTGTCTGGAGACCACTGCCATACACCTAGAACAGAAATGTATCATTTATGCGTAATGCACATAATAAGTAGAGGTCTCAATAAGTAGACGTGTTAAAGATTAGGCGTGTTGATGAGTAGACATCCTAATAAGTAGAGGTCTTAATAAGTAGAGGTCTTAATAAGTAGACGTCCTAATAAGTAGACATCCTAATAAGTAGACATCCTAATAAGCCTAATGAGTAGACATCCTAATAAGTAGAGGTCTTAATAAGTAGAGGTCTTAATAAGTAGACGTCCTAATGAGTAGACATCCTAATAAGTAGACATCCTAATAAGGAGGCATCCTAATGAGTAGACATCCTAATGAGTAGACATCCTAATAAGGAGGCATCCTAATGAGTAGACATCCTAATAAGGAGGCATCCTAATGAGTAGACATCCTAATAAGGAGGCATCCTAATGAGTAGACATCCTAATAAGGAGGCATCCTAATAAGGAGGCATCCTAATGAGTAGACATCCTAATAAGTAGACATCCTAATAAGTAGACATCCTAATAAGTAGACATCCTAATAAGTAGAGGTCTTAATAAGTAGAGGTCTTAATAAGTAGACATCCTAATGAGTAGACATCCTAATAAGGAGGCATCCTAATAAGGAGGCATCCTAATGAGTAGACATCCTAATAAGGAGGCATCCTAATGAGTAGACATCCTAATAAGGAGGCATCCTAATAAGGAGGCATCCTAATGAGTAGACATCCTAATAAGTAGACATCCTAATAAGTAGACATCCTAATAAGTAGACATCCTAATAAGTAGACATCCTAATGAGTAGACATCCTAATAAGGAGGCATCCTAATAAGGAGGCGTGTTGATGAGGCGTACCGTGAGCGGTTCTGCCTGCAGCGCCTGCAGGATGAAGTTGCTGACCACCCGTCCGTCGTTCATGTGCATCCGGGAGCCAAAGGTGTTGAAGATCCTCGCCACCCTCACCTCGACCCCTTCCTTTGGACAGAAACGGGATGTGGGCCGCATGAGTCATGAGCAAGGCTGTGGGCCGTAGTTCGAATATGCATCGATATGTTGATTGATTGGTAAATGCACTGCATTGATGTACTTTATAGACCGTTTAATAAAAAAGGCAATTCAAAGCTTGGCAGGTACGCACAGAAATCCCAGCCTGTGCGTACCTGTGGCTGAGACCAATAGGTTAAGTAGTGAAGTCCAGATATACGAGCTGAATGAACAGGCTAACGCATGCATCGGAAAAACAACGCGACCTGACCGCCACCGCCACAGCTCCGTGTTGGCCCCGCCCCGACTGCCAGGAGCCTGGGGGGCGGGGCCAACAGCTCTGTGTTTATTGTGGTACTTTAGTAGTTTGCCTATGTTGAGGAAATGTTACTTTCTGTATTCTTGTTGTTCTTAGTTTGTACTCTAGGTTGAAATGCACTTATTGTGAGTCTCTCTGGATAAAAGCGTCTGCTAAATGTCATGTGATGTCATGTGATGTCATGTGATGTCATGACATGTGATGTAATGTGATGTCATGTGATGTCATGTGATGTAATGTGATGTCATGTGATGTCATGTGATGTCATGACATGTGATGTAATGTGATGTCATGTGATGTCATGTGATGTCATGTGATGTCATGTGATGTCATGTGATGTCATGTCATGTGATGTCATGTGATGTCATGACATGTGATGTAATGTGATGTCATGTGATGTAAAGCGTAACAAGTCTGTAATATGTTAGCACGGTTCAGTGAACACAGACAGAGTGAGTCCTTACTTAGAACCAGATGCTTCCTTGTTGCCCATCTATAGAAAAAAACTACAGTAGCGAGTACGACTACAGGCAGGTGTCTGACCGCGTGGTCCCCTCCGTCAGGTACGGCATGGACACCACCCTCCGTCAGGTACGACATGGACACCACCCTCCGTCAGGTACGGCATGGACACCACCCTCCATCAGGTACGACATGGACACCACCCTCCGTCAGGTACGACATGGACACCACCCTCCATCAGGTACGACATGGACACCACCCTCCGTCAGGTACGGCATGGACACCACCCTCCGTCAGGTACGACATGGACACCACCCTCCATCAGGTACGACATGGACACCACCCTCCGTCAGGTACGGCATGGACATCACCACCCTCCGCCAGGTACGGCATGGACACCACCCTCCATCAGGTACGGCATGGACATCACCACCCTCCGCCAGGTACGGCATGGACACCACCCTCCGTCAGGTACGGCATGGACACCACCCTCCATCAGGTACGACATGGACACCACCCTCCGTCAGGTACGACATGGACACCACCCTCCATCAGGTACGACATGGACACCACCCTCCGTCAGGTACGGCATGGACACCACCCTCCGTCAGGTACGGCATGGACACCACCCTCCATCAGGTACGACATGGACACCACCCTCCGTCAGGTACGGCATGGACACCACCCTCCGTCAGGTACGGCATGGACACCACCCTCCGTCAGGTACGACATGGACACCACCCTCCATCAGGTACGACATGGACACCACCCTCCGTCAGGTACGGCATGGACACCACCCTCCGTCAGGTACGGCATGGACACCACCCTCCGTCAGGTACGACATGGACACCACCCTCCATCAGGTACGACATGGACACCACCCTCCGTCAGGTACGGCATGGACATCACCACCCTCCGCCAGGTACGGCATGGACACCACCCTCCATCAGGTACGGCATGGACACCACCCTCCGTCAGGTACGGCATGGACACCACCCTCCGTCAGGTACGGCATGGACACCACCCTCCGTCAGGTACGGCATGGACACCACCCTCCGTCAGGTACGGCATGGACACCACCCTCCATCAGGTACGACATGGACAACACCCTCCGTCAGGTACGGCATGGACATCATCACCCTCCGTCAGGTACGACATGGACACCACCACCCTCCATCAGGTACGACATGGACACCACCACCCTCCATCAGGTACGACATGGACACCACCCTCCATCAGGTACGGCATGGACACCACCCTCCATCAGGTACGACATGGACACCACCACCCTCCATCAGGTACGACATGGACACCACCCTCCATCAGGTACGGCATGGACACCACCCTCCATCAGGTACGGCATGGACACCACCCTCCATCAGGTACGGCATGGACACCACCCTCCATCAGGTACGGCATGGACACCACCCTCCGTCAGGTACGGCATGGACACCACCCTCCGCCAGGTACGGCATGGACACCACCCTCCGTCAGGTACGACATGGACACCACCCTCCGTCAGGTACGGCATGGACACCACCCTCCATCAGGTACGGCATGGACATCACCACCCTCCGCCAGGTACGGCATGGACACCACCCTCCGTCAGGTACGGCATGGACACCACCCTCCGTCAGGTACGGCATGGACATCACCACCCTCCACCAGGTACGGCATGGACACCACCCTCCGTCAGGTACGGCATGGACACCACCCTCCGTCAGGTACGGCATGGACACCACCCTCCATCAGGTACGACATGGACAACACCCTCCGTCAGGTACGGCATGGACATCATCACCCTCCGTCAGGTACGACATGGACACCACCACCCTCCATCAGGTACGACATGGACACCACCACCCTCCATCAGGTACGACATGGACACCACCCTCCATCAGGTACGACATGGACACCACCACCCTCCATCAGGTACGACATGGACACCACCCTCCATCAGGTACGGCATGGACACCACCCTCCATCAGGTACGACATGGACACCACCACCCTCCATCAGGTACGACATGGACACCACCCTCCATCAGGTACGACATGGACACCACCACCCTCCGTCAGGTACGGCATGGACACCACCCTCCATCAGGTACGACATGGACACCACCCTCCATCAGGTACGACATGGACAACACCCTCCATCAGGTACGACATGGACACCACCCTCCGTCAGGTACGACATGGACACCACCCTCCGTCAGGTACGACATGGACACCACCCTCCGTCAGGTACGACATGGACACCACCCTCCGCCAGGTACGGCATGGACACCACCACCCTCCATCAGGTACAACATGGACACCACCACCCTCCATCAGGTACGACATGGACACCACCACCCTCCATCAGGTACGACATGGACACCACCCTCCGCCAGGTACGGCATGGACACCACCACCCTCCATCAGGTACGACATGGACACCACCACCCTCCATCAGGTACGACATGGACACCACCCTCCGCCAGGTACGGCATGGACACCACCACCCTCCATCAGGTACGACATGGACACCACCCTCCGTCAGGTACGGCATGGACATCACCACCCTCCGCCAGGTACGGCATGGACACCACCCTCCATCAGGTACGGCATGGACACCACCCTCCATCAGGTACGACATGGACACCACCCTCCATCAGGTACGGCATGGACACCACCCTCCATCAGGTACGGCATGGACACCACCCTCCATCAGGTACGACATGGACACCACCCTCCATCAGGTACGGCATGGACACCACCCTCCATCAGGTACGGCATGGACACCACCCTCCATCAGGTACGACATGGACACCACCCTCCATCAGGTACGACATGGACGACACCCTCCGTCAGGTACGGCATGGACATCATCACCCTCCATCAGGTACGACATGGACGACACCCTCCGTCAGGTACGGCATGGACATCATCACCCTCCGTCAGGTACGACATGGACACCACCACCCTCCATCAGGTACGACATGGACACCACCACCCTCCATCAGGTACGACATGGACACCACCCTCCATCAGGTACGGCATGGACACCACCCTCCATCAGGTACGACATGGACACCACCACCCTCCATCAGGTACGACATGGACACCACCCTCCATCAGGTACGGCATGGACACCACCCTCCATCAGGTACGGCATGGACATCACCCTCCATCAGGTACGGCATGGACACCACCCTCCATCAGGTACGACATGGACAACACCCTCCATCAGGTACGACATGGACACCACCACCCTCCATCAGGTACGACATGGACACCACCCTCCATCAGGTACGACATGGACATCACCACCCTCCATCAGGTACGACATGGACACCACCCTCCGTCAGGTACGACATGGACACCACCCTCCGTCAGGTACGACATGGACACCACCCTCCGTCAGGTACGACATGGACAACACCCTCCATCAGGTACGACATGGACACCACCCTCCATCAGGTACGACATGGACACCACCACCCTCCATCAGGTACGGCATGGACATCACCACCCTCCACCAGGTACGGCATGGACAACACCCTCCATCAGGTACGACATGGACACCACCCTCCGCCAGGTACGACATGGACACCACCACCCTCCATCAGGTACGACATGGACACCACCACCCTCCATCAGGTACGGCATGGACATCACCACCCTCCGCCAGGTACGGCATGGACATCATCACCCTCCGTCAGGGACACCACCCATCCCCCACACATGCATAGCTATGGCCTTGGTGAGTTAGCCTCACGCATCAATACACGCCACTTCAGATGAGATGCAAATCAATTTTAGGTTATACACGTGAATAAAAACTGGAACATTATGTAGATTGTTCTCTTGACAGTGGAACATCAAACCCGATGGTCACCACGTATACATGAATTCATTGTAGTGAAGAACAAGGACACAAAGCGTACCTGGATGGGCTGCTAGGCCTAAAGCACGTCGCTATTGAACTCCTTTAGCAGGTCAACACCAATAATGATCATTGATAATAATAATGAAATCAAGGAATCAGCTTAAAGAAATACGTCAATGACAACAGTTTGAATTCATTAACGTTGTTGATCTTTGATCCCATCGTTGTCACTACACAGGAATGCGTCGTTCAGTTTACCAATGAACAGATAAATCAATGACAATGAGGTGCTGTCAGTTGGTCCTAACATGACTTATAATTGCCGTAATGTATTAGTGTTACATCGGTAATATCTACATTTATAGTCGTTTCACTTAGCATTCCCATTGCTTAGACAATACCACAGGGGTGTAAACCAACATGCCTGTACCAACACGAGCTACGCTTACTTTCAAATACACACTCTACAATTAGTATGTTTTCTTTTTCTTTAGTTGTCTATCTTTTGCATATTTTATGTTTGTATTAATATAGGAGGAGGATTCACATAAGCCCAGTTGGCTTTCTGCCTCTACATGCACAGTGATATTAATGTATCACTCTTAGGTTTGTTTATTTTATTGTATAATTGTATTGCTTGAATTATGTAAATACATAAACCTAAAGATTCAGAGTTCTTTCAAAATGACGTAGATTTGTCACTGAAGTCAAGTGATGCATTGCTATGCGACGCCGTGTGGTCCTCCACGCCGCCTGGCTAGAGGCAGGAGCAGGTTGTTCACCTGCAGACGGGAGCCGACAGGTGTCACGTCCACCATCGGCGCCGCTCCGCTAACGGGACGCGGCAGGCGGCTCACATCCCACACTCCAGCCTCAAAGACGGGAGACACGCCGGGGGGTCGTCACGGCAACTCATCACATGAGACGACTCCAAAAGCATTATGTAATACAAATTATTTAAAAAATGTTTTACTAATCATTGTATTAATCCATTTAGTCCATTAATATCGGTGTATCGTTAATGAAAAGAGCTTTCAGAGGACTGTAATGCATCCTGCGCAAACATCAAGTTGCTGATAGACAGAGAGACAGAGAGACAGAGAGAGAGAGAGAGAGACAGAGACAGAGACAGAGACAGAGACAGAGACAGACAGACAGGACGGGATCTGCCATCATTTCATTAGAATGTAGAATCGATAGTAAGCGCCGGCCGCTCGGCCGCCAGGTGTCCTGCTGTAAATATGAATGGAGTCTCAGCTTTAACACGTGGACCTCCGTCTGGAAGGAGGCCTCCAGCTGGAGGTGCTGCATGATGCAGCACCTCCAGCTGGAGGTGCTGCATCATGCAGCACCAGCTGATGCAGCACCTCCAGCTGGTGCTGCATCATGCAGCGTGGAACACAAAAAGGCCCAGACTAGATGAGCGTACGCACAGAGGGAAAGATCTGCTCATATGTGTGCGATATTAATTTATTAGAATAAGGAAGCGGGTCCCATGATGGCATCCCATTTAATTAAATATTGAACCCATTGAAATTTGATTAGATAGTCAAAACGATCTGCTACTCTTAATTTGTTCTATAGTCTTATATAGCATATAGTTATATAGCTTAGTTGTAATAAATCCATAACAGGATTTTCAGACATATTCTAAAACAACGATGCCCAGCCCTACATATTACACTACTTATTATTACATAATTGGGGTGGGTCCTCAATCATACCAAAATGTGCTTTAAATACCATTAATAATAAGAATTGCATTAATTGCATGCACATGATGAAATGTTGTTTAGAGGTGGCATCTTCATGAGGTTTGCCTTCCGTCTGAGGAGCAGGCCACATGGCTGCCCCTCCACATAACCTACACTGATCGCTTTGTAAATGTTAATCAATCTATATTACATGACTGGGCAATAGATGCATCGAGTGATATTCTTGTCCCCGTGAATGAAAACGGACATCTGGATATTGAAGAACGCCCATTTCCAAGAATTCTCCCGGTACGTGTGAAGGAAATAATGAGGCGTTGGAGGAGCAGCAGGACGCGAGGCAGATTAATAAATACCACCTGCCTGGGGGAAAGATAAGTCCGTCATATCTGATTATCAAAAGGCTGCCGTCAATCAGGTCCCAACAGGACACCATTATAAAAATAGTCCCAACATCCTCTGGATATTTAAGGAAATATACATGAAGACATGAATGCATCAGTGACACATCGTTGAAATGTCTTTACTGATGCCTCCCTATCGTCTCAAAAACACCTGTACACGTAATAAGCTTCATGATTAGTCATGTTCTGAATAAAATGTATACAAGACTAAACTAATTAACTTAGTGAATCTTAACGTGTTGCTGATGGAAGAAAGTCTCCGGGTGCACCGTGCCGTTTAGACTTTAGCTGTAGTTCAGAGATAAAGGCTGAACGTCAACATGATGTGCAGCTCGACCCAGGATAGAATCACCGCTCTACAGTCAATACACCAACAACACAAACCTAGAAGCTAAAAACAAGCGCTTGGAAAGAGCTTTTAAGTGCATTTCATTTGTTGCAAAACAAATACAATTTGATGGATTGACTGATTTCAATCTGAGCAAGATGCAACATTATTGATTGTACTACACATATTTTAGAGTTTTGTCTGACGTCTACATGTGTAGAATTAGTGTCGCTCCGATTCATTTCACACAGGGACTCATGTGACCAACAATCAAACACAAATACTTGTCCGGCCTCATCCCATCGGAGCTGCGGCTGCAGAGCGTACCTGCTTCATGTAGGCGTAGCACATGGGCTGCAGAGCGTACCTGCTTCATGTAGGCGTAGCACATGGTCTCGGCGACGCGCTTGCCCTCGTCGTAGCACGCCCGGGGGCCGATGGGGTTCACGTGGCCCCAGTACTCCTCGTTCTGGGGGTGCACCTCTGGATCTGGAGAACAGACGTTTGGACCCGTGTGAAAGGCAAAAGGATCAGCCAGAAATGATCTGCCTGCTTCCCTTCGTACAGATTGACACGAGCACCGCACATGACCTGTAGCTGAGGCTCGTGTCCAAAGCAACTTACATCAAATGCCCCCCCCGCCGGGGGCACGGCCGCGTTAAGAGGGATGGAGCCACCGACCTCCTGGTGGAGACGGGCCTGATGACCACTCCCACAGCCCCCCCTGTGAAACCGTTTACTCCGTCCAGAAACTTCTGCTGCGTTTAAGTAGATGACTGGTAGAAATATTTACCATGAGCGGGAGTACACAGAGTACTTCATGGTCATAAACGCAGCCTCAAACTAAGCTAGCCGTAACTGTGGAGATGTTAATTGAGAGGCTGAGCAAAGCATCCTTTATGTTTATGTGTGCAGCCGCTCGTCTGGGGGCGACTTCAATAAACGAGTGTGGACAGAGCCAGATGTGGCCGACGCTGGAGACATTACGGCGTGACGCTGTGGCTCGTCAGAGCTGTGAGCACATGATGAGTCAGCGCTTTCAAAACCCAGTGTGGAAATTAAAAAGGTCCTGGAGATGTTATTAATCTAAAAAGAGATGTCTTGGAATGTGGTCGATGCAGCATCTTCACATCCATCAAGGACCTTGCCTAGGCGACCGTTAAGTGACCCGTTTGCAGTAAAAGATCATTGCAGCACCAGAATATCCAACAATGAGTGGGAGGCCTCTTCCTCACCTCCATACACCTCAGAAGTAGAAGCCAGGAGGAGTCTGGCGCCGACGCGTTTGGCCAAACCTGGGACACAAACAACACAGTGAGAACTCTCCTCTCGTAGCAAACTTACAACTTCTTGTTATATTATTGTTAGTTTTTGAATGAACGGGAAGTTTTGAAGCAGCAGCACGAGCAGAAATCTTAATGAAAGATATACGAGCTATCCAAAGTTATAATAGCTCGTGTGTGTGTGTGTGTGTGTGTGTGTGTGTGTGTGTATATATATATATATACACACACACACACACACACACACACATAAATAATGTGACTAAATTAGTGGTGTTAAGCCACTATAAGCCTTGAGGAATACAAATTCATCAAAATGAAAGCATCATCAGGTGAATAGGTTCCTAACCCTTCACAATAAAAGAGGTTATTTCCCCAAAGGACACAAACGAGAACAAAAGAGTAATCCATGCATGCGTGTTCATCAATCATTTGAAAGTAATAGAGAATAAACATTACATTTCAATATATGGCAGCCTATACTTTGAGTTTTCCTTTACATAAACAAACTGGTGCATACAAATGAATCAGAGTGAAGAGTAATGCTCAAAATAAATCAATATATACGTTATGTGATGACAAACTACTCGGATATTGAAATCTGAGATGACTTTGGGAACCATCTATGAAGTCACATAACAGTCGGGTGCACTTGATATACTCACCGAGCATGTTAAGAGTGCCAATGGTGTTGGTCTTGAGTGTTTTGATGGGATTGTACATGTAGTTGGGCGGAGAGGCTGGAGACGCCAGGTGGTAGATCTGGTCCACTGGAACCAGCGGAGAAAAGTCAATCAACGGAAGCCTTCATTTGAACTCCGAACACTGCAGCTGGTCGTACCTCGACCGTAAAGCTTACGCTCATAGCCACATACCTGGGACTGAAGAAAGCTGCACGAATAAGCAGATCAAGATTACGAGTGGGACAATAACAGAGCAACGGGAAAGCGATCATATCCGTGCCAGGAGTCGCTCAGAGCCTCGACATGAGACCTGCAGACACGACGCTCACGGTGACGCAGCGCTTCATACGACTCCAGAGCTCTACATGTCTGACTCCAGAGCTCTACATGTTGTCTGACTCCAGAGCTCTACATGCTGATGTCTGACTCCAGAGCTCTACATGATGTCTGACTCCAGAGCTCTACATGATGTCTGACTCCAGAGCTCTACATGATGTCTGACTCCAGAGCTCTACATGATGTCTGACTCCAGAGCTCTACATGATGTCTGACTCCAGAGCTCTACATGTTGTCTGACTCCAGAGCTCTACATGTTGATGTCTGACTCCAGATCTCTACATGATGATGTCTGACTCCAGAGCTCTACATTTTGTCTGACTCCAGAGCTCTACATGGTGTCTGACTCCAGAGCTCTATATGATGATGTCTGACTCCAGAGCTCTACATGATGTCTGACTCCAGAGCTCTACATGTTGATGTCTGACTCCAGATCTCTACATGATGATGTCTGACTGACTCCAGAGCTCTACATGCTGATGTCTGACTCCAGAGCTCTACATGATGTCTGACTCCAGAGCTCTACATGATGTCTGACTCCAGAGCTCTACATGATGTCTGACTCCAGAGCTCTACATGATGTCTGACTCCAGAGCTCTACATGATGTCTGACTCCAGAGCTCTACATGTTGTCTGACTCCAGAGCTCTACATGTTGATGTCTGACTCCAGAGCTCTACATGATGATGTCTGACTCCAGAGCTCTACATTTTGTCTGACTCCAGAGCTCTACATGGTGTCTGACTCCAGAGCTCTATATGATGATGTCTGACTCCAGAGCTCTACATGATGTCTGACTCCAGAGCTCTACATGTTGATGTCTGACTCCAGATCTCTACATGATGATGTCTGACTGACTCCAGAGCTCTACATGCTGATGTCTGACTCCAGAGCTCTACATGATGATGTCTGACTCCAGAGCTCTACATGATGATGTCTGACTCCAGAGCTCTACATGATGTCTGACTCCAGAGCTCTACATGATGTCTGACTCCAGAGCTCTACATGATGATGTCTGACTCCAGAGCTCTACATGATGATGTCTGACTCCAGAGCTCTACATGATGATGTCTGACTCCAGAGCTCTACATGATGTCTGACTCCAGAGCTCTACATGTTGATGTCTGACTCCAGAGCTCTACATGATGATGTCTGACTCCAGAGCTCTACATGATGATGTCTGACTCCAGAGCTCTACATGTTGATGTCTGACTCCAGAGCTCTACATGATGATGTCTGACTCCAGAGCTCTACATGATGTCTGACTCCAGAGCTCTACATGATGTCTGACTCCAGAGCTCTACATGATGTCTGACTCCAGAGCTCTACATGATGATGTCTGACTCCAGAGCTCTACATGTTGATGTCTGACTCCAGAGCTCTACATGATGTCTGACTCCAGAGCTCTACATGATGATGTCTGACTCCAGAGCTCTACATGTTGATGTCTGACTCCAGAGCTCTACATGATGTCTGACTCCAGAGCTCTACATGATGATGTCTGACTCCAGAGCTCTACATGATGTCTGACTCCAGAGCTCTACATGATGATGTCTGACTCCAGAGCTCACATGAGGCGGATTGGAAAGGGCTTGACCAATAGGGGCATGTGAACTTTGTCCTTTCATTGTCCACCAGCAGTCCAATTGCCTTGTATTTCTGGTGTTTTCCCTCCAGTCTATCATATTTCCCATTTCCTAAACCACTTTCCTCTCTTTTCCACATGAAAGTGATTTCCACTCGTGGCCCAGTGGAAAGGAGACGGCTCGACCTCCCGATCCAGAACGAGACATGTTCACGTCTTGTTCCATTCCCTTTGATCGTCATAACGATATTTAATTTACCACACACACACACACACACACACACACACACACACACACACACACACACACACACACACACACACACACACACACACACACACACACACACACACACACACACACACACACACACACACACACACACACACACACACACACACACACACACACACACACACACACACACACCGTTTGCACTCGTGTGTGTGTGTGTGCTCTTGGTGTGTGTGTGTGTGCTCTTGCTTGGTGTGTGTGTGCTCTTGTTGTGTGTTCTTGGTGTGTGTGTGTGTGTGTGTGTGTGTGTGTGTGTGTGTGTGTGTGTGTGTGTGCTCTTGGTGTGTGTGTGTGTGTACTCTTGGTTGGTGTGTGTGTGCTCTTGGTGTGTGTTCTTGGTGTGTGTGTGTGTGTGTGTGTGTGTGTGTGTGTGTGTGTGTGCTCTTGGTGTGTGTGCCATTGGAGGAGCTCATCCACCACAGAAGAAGAGGAGGCGCGCGCTGCAGTGTGATAACAGATGACACCAACATGATAGATCAGGGGTCGTGACCTCTGGCTCTGAGCCATATGTGGCTCTTCAGGTGACGCATATGTCTCTTTTGAGTTTGAGTTATAATAATCTCCTCCGCCCCCTGTAACTTTCTCTTGTTTACAGGTTACTATGAAATACAAAGTACTAAAAAGTGCTAAAGTTGTACTAAACCAAACGCTGCCGCGGTAGAAACAAGGGCCAAGATGGCGGACTCTGTGGAAGACGACCCACTCCACGAGATACAAACGGCTCTTCTCTAAGCTCAGGAAAAAACTTAAACACTTAAACACTTAAGGTCCTAATACACTAATGACAACATTGTTATAAATATTCATTCCACTGCTGACAATCAATCCTCCTGACACGTCGTTCACTTAACTTTTGGAAAGCTGACGTCACAATCGATTACAGCCAGCAGATATCTTTCATTTTGTCTGTAGATGTCAGTCCATTGTCAATTAATTTAGTTTGAAGTGTGAAGTGTGTCCTCCCCAATGACTTCCCACTAAGTGCCGGGTAAACAGCCGCTTGTTGACAAGCGCTTCAAGTCACGGCGGCGCCCGAGAAGCGAGCCGAGACACGTCCAGTGGACTAGAGAGAGGCTCGGGTGGGAGACGCTCGTGAGAAACTCAGAAACTTTCCGTCTAGAAAGGCGGTTGGCCAAGCGAGGCGTGTATTCATTCAATCGAACATTAAAGCAGAGGTCTTTTCAGACACATCTGGAGAAATGAGTGCTCTACTTAGTAAAGCATTCTAGTTTAAATAATGTTGGTAATTTGATCAATTGTAATCCTTCTACTCCACAGGCTGTTATTGTGTCCACCGTGTAGCTGAACACTGAGAAGTGAAGTGGGACCAAACTGAAACGCATTAAAGCCTCCCGATGTAGTGTTTCCCTTGTAGCGCCCCCTTCAGGTGTTTAACGTGTACTTCAGTGTGGTAAATACCCAGTTACGATAGATCAGGGGTCGTGACCTCTGGCTCTGAGCCATATGTGGCTCTTCTGGTGACGCATATGGCTCTTTTGAGTTTGAGTTCAATAATAATCTCCTCCGCCCCCTGTAACTTTCTCTCTCCTCCAGATGACAGCAGCAGTAATGTCAGGTCCCTTTCTTAAAGACGTCTTTGTTCTTTAAACTAAAGGTCTGTTATTGGTCGTCTCCACAGCAGCATGTCTCTCTGTCTCTACGTCGCGTAGCGGAGACAATAAAAAGTCCCCTGTGAGGTGGACTGGACTATGTGACGCTGGTCATCATGACAGAAAGCAGGTCCAAGGACATCCGGTTACTACCGGCTGCGACCGGGCGGCTACTAAATCTTACATTCGAGATTTTTTTTAGCCCACTGACCCCGATGGCAGTCAGTGCGTTTACATGATGGTATAATTTGAATATTGCTTTAGTCAGACGTTGCTATCTTTGGGGGGGGGGGTCTGCTATTATCCCAGTATACATGGCAGTGAGTAATTCAAATCATTGGCTGAAAACATGTCACCTCCAATACGCCAGGTGGCGCTGTTTTCACTACAACTCCTGTTGTGGAGCCCATTTCAAAGACGGAAAGTTCGGTTCCTAATCCAATTCACCGCTACATGCCGCGACAGTCGGATTAGCAACCGGATCGGATCGAGTAATCCAGGGTGTCAATCGGACCGTAGTCGGACCGCACGTAGTCGAACAAAGGTGTTCATGAAACGGATAATTCGATTTCTGTCCGACTGAGCCAGTTATTCGAATGCATGTAAACGCACTGAATGGCGGAGGCGCAAATCGCCACATTAAAAGTCATTGTAGCGGCACCATTTTTTTCAAGCTGTTATTTTAAGGTAGGAAATGTTACATAGTGGGGCTTTAAATGTATGAAAGAGCTGAAACACCTACACGCTTCATGTGCTAAATTATTCATGCATTTTTTTTCTTTTTCTGACTAGATTTAATTGCTCAATGAATTTCTGTGAGCTTTGTAATAAATTATGTTTTTCAGGCTGAAACATGATAACGGACTTCTGTAATGTAAAGTAGTAAAAACTTCAAAGACCAGCAGTTCCTGGCATGAAGCTCCATTCAACCGATTTGACAGCCTAAACTTTGGGAATCCATTTTCTTAGTTACTGTACCAACTACTATTTAAAACACCTTTGCACTGGCATCCAAAGTGAGGGCAGAATATTGTTATTATAGTAGAAATATAATGACTACAATTAATTGCGAGCGCTCCCTGGTCTGGATAAGACGGTCATCCCCAATAGTAGATGAAAGAAACCCATCACCTCCCACGGTTACTCCGGCTCACCCTCGATGTAGAGAGGCTCCACCACATCGTGATTGATGAGCTCAAAGTTTTCGTGGCCAATCCAGTGCTCCACATTCCTCTTCCTTCCTGTGAAGAAGTTGTCCACCACAGTCACCTCGTGGCCATCCATCATCAGCTTGTCAGTCAGGTGGGAACCCACGAAGCCGGCTCCACCGGTGATCTTGTGAAAGAAGAAGTCGTGAACCAGAAACAAAACAAGTTAGACTGGCTATCTACAGAGCAATGAGGCCTTCAGAAATGTGTCAAACGGTTAGAATTGTTGCTTCATGTCAGATAAAGTGTTGGCCATGCACCGTGTTGTCATACAGTGCCACTTGTACATGCTCCTCTATCCTCTAATCAAATGATTATGTTTATAGAATAAATCATGATTAGAGCCGAGGTTGGAGGTTCCGTCTGCATATAGCCGGTGTCCAATAGTTATTGTGAAATTGTATTTGTCGCGTACCAAAATTCTCTTCCGATCCTTTTCCGACAGGAATTTCACAGGTGGGTATTTCTGAGAAAAACTGGAGAGTGAAAACAAATAAGGAAGCAGAACAGAACATGCATTAGTTAAATGAAAATCCAGTTACTGAATAATACACCAACAGGCTTTCACTGCATTATCCTGAAAGTGCTGCTCTCAGAACATCAAAGTACATTTTCTTTCTCTTTCGGAGGGGTTGCAGCTGCATGGTGTCTTATTGTAGCCGTGTTTAACATTTTTAATCCACAACATTTTGAAATGTTTTTTATGAATCCTTTCATATCATATTTTGGTTTGTTTTAACAGTGAAAACAATGATTTGATGATTTAGAAATGTTGCCAAGATCACTTCTGTGAGTACAACGTTATGACACCCATCGTCACGCCGGCCAAACCAGATAGTAATAAAACAAACGGTTCATTTCTAAGACCCAAAATACCTTTCATGTATGTGTGCGTCCACAATGTGTGTATTAAAGCGTGTTGTAAACGTGTGGCGTGTTGCAGGTTGATAGAAGGAGCACACAGTGGATACCATCTACACAGGTGGCTTGACATTTCGTCCTCATTGGCATTCAGGGCATTAAAGGAGACACATGATCAACCTCGAGAAGGAAATGTGCATGCAATCAGTAGTTGTGGTGGAATAGTAGATATTGATTGACTCCATGTATGGATAGCCTGTTATGCTGAAGTCACATGACTTCTAGTCTCAGTATTAAATGGTAGAGGGAAGCTGGTAGGAACTGAGAACAGCTTGCTGCTCTTCCACGAGCTTCAAGCGGGTGAATGTCTAGAGGCTGACGGATCGCCATTCAGACGCATGATCACTCGCTGGTGGACACGCTCAGCTGTGAATGAAATGATATTGTTTTGGGGTAAACGATTAAAACATGCATTTCATATTGGGTCTTAAAGGCAGGGTTTGTAATCCTCGGAAACTATTGTTGCAAAGATTCTCCTTACAATGAAAGAATTAAATATATTGACACAAAAATAAAGGAAAACAGAGTTTGACTGAGGACTTCAAGTCATATGCCGGTCGAATCAGGAAATGATCACATGATCTGATAAACACGGGGATGGGTTTTCAGTTGGAATATATATATATTTTTAAAGCAAACTCTAGGATCCCAAGATGAGCGAGCAACGCTTTAATTCTAATAAACACCCCGTTAACCTTACACTAAGCGTTGGTATGGCAACATCACACACACACACACACACACACACACACACACACACACACACACACACACACACACACACACACACACACACACACACACACACACACACACACACACACACACACACACACACACACACACACACACACACACACACACACACACACACACACACACACACACCTTTGTTCCAGATCCCGAATCTTCTCCCGTAGAGGAGCCACAGCCTGAAGTGGAGGAAGAAGAGTTGAGACTGAACGCCGAGTTCAGATTGAAGCGACCGTCTCGCCCGGGATGTCGATACGTTTTCAATGTGGCCAAAATGTGTGTTGGACGAAGTGCTGCGTTAAACTTGTATTTGCTGTTGTATGGTTATACTTGGTTCTTTTCATTAATGTAGAACATGAATGTGACAATGCAAACAAAACAGAAGTCTAATAAGCCTTTGATTACTCCAAAGGGAACTGGCGGCCTGCACGAAGCAGTATGCCTGTGCAGCTTCTATTTATTCTCGTTAAGAACGATCATTATCTTGGTAATGGGACATCCATTTCTCACCAAATTGTACAAGTCATGTAACAATGGCCTATTGATTTTATAAACATCAAATGTTCTATAGCATATAGAGGCATAATTGTATTTTTGATGGCGAGTCTTATAAGAGACTGTAAATTGGCCGCTCGTTGTTAGCAACCAACAGGCAGGGGCAGGATGACAGAGGCGTGTTGGAAAGCCTTATCCGGGATAACAAACAATACCTGGATTCTGTTTGTTTCACTCAGTGGTTCTCAAACTTGTCCACTGGAAGAAAAATGTTGGTGCCCAAAAATAAATTGTAACTAAATGGTCCACGCTGAACACTGTGTGACTCCTCCATCTGTGCTTTTTCAAATGATAGAATAAAGAAAATTGCAATCACCTTTAAAGAATACTCCATCAGACAAAAACAATGTAAATAGAGTTTTGCAAAAAATAACTATTTGGCAAATAGCTTATTGTAGCAGCAATTAACACGTTTTGCACTGGATGTCTTTAAGTAGCCTGGATACCAGACCGAACTTAGCCCCGCCCTGAACATGTTTGGTCGGGAAGTTGGGTCTGGCAGTAGCCCGACGCCGTCATCCTCATAACTCCAGTCAGAGTGTGAGTCTGATCCGCTCCGTTGGCTGTGGTTAAGGGGCGTGTCTATGCATTAAGGGGCGTGTCTATGCAGTAAGGGGCGTGTCTATGCAGTAAGGGGCGTGTCTATGCATTAAGGAGAGTCTTCTCAATTGGATAGAGCTACAACCAATCAGAGCAACGCAGGATGTGACGTGTTTTAAGCGACGCATCGTTGTTGAACTCAGCAGCACGCTGGAAGAAGCGAGCGCCTCTTGATGGCGTGTTGGTTACGTTACCGTGGATCATCTGTCCGTCATCGTATAAAGCCCGCCCTGACCATCTGATAATTGACCGGAGATCATTTCTCCCCAATGGAGCGATGCCAGACCGACTTCCGGCCAAACATGTTTTGGGCGGGGCTTAGCCCGGTCTGGTATCCAGGCTAGTCTGGCATTGCATGTGCAATATGTGAAGTTCTCCACACGGTCCCCAGCTCCCCACCTGTAATACCTCGGTTTGAGAACCACTGGTGTAACTGATAAGGGAAAATAAACATGAGCCTTTTCTCCCATTTAAAAATAATATTACACAGGTTTACGTTTTCAAAAACCCAGGAATAAATCAAAGTTGCGATTCATCGAATATCTCTAAACGTCAGTAACATTGGTCAGGAACGTCACCATGCACAAATTAACTTTCATCAGGATTTATAGGCAAGTTTTATTGTGAATTGGATCACAATAGTTGGTCATTATTAAAAAGTGGGTTTCCAGTAAAAAGTGACTAGAACTAGAGAGCAGCGTAGCTCATTCCCTTCACCTATAAACCAGATGATCACTAGAATGATGATCACCACCTTTTCCCTCGTTTGTCTCAACAAGCTTTAGTTGCCAAAGCCATTTCCTAATCAGCTATAACCAATCACACTTTGTACGGCCGCAGTAGTAGCAGTGACAGTAGATATTCTATAGCGACTAGATTGGACTCTCAGGGTTCACCTCTTCATTTGTTTAACCTGTGCAGCAAAGACACCCGTCCTCTGGAGCAAACTAAATGAGCCACAAGTCAAACTCACTTCATCAATTCTCTGCTCGATCTTCATTTCTCCGTGTTCTTGTATTGATCTAAGATGAGAAAAAGGAGCATACGATTAAAGCAACCAATACAAAAGCCAGAATAAATAGCTTATTATTATTATTATTATTATTATTATTATTATAGGGTCAGATCACTCTCAATAATTGCAAATGCACACAGAAAGACTCACAAATGCCTCCTATGTGTGGAAAAAAACAAACAATAAATGTGTGTCTTTGGCTAAAATGCTAAGACTGCTCAAACCAGAGATATTAAAAAGGGGAAAGCTACTTTGGTAGAAGACCTTGACCAGTTGACAAATGATATTATCTCACATTACAATACCCTGTCACAATTATGGGAAATAAATATTATTTGTCCTGAAAATATGTTTTGCTTTAAATAAATAAAAATGGCAACAAAGTGTGTGACTAATTGACCACAATTCCACTACGAGTATATTTTATATTGATGACAGGAGATTCTCCATTAAAGTAGAATCCTGGTTTGTCACAGTGAGATTAATGTCTCGAGGAAGTAGAATTGTCGAGCACCACAGCTCTCTCCAGGAAGGGTCAATAAAGCGGGTCAAACTACACAGTGTCAAGTGTAGAAAGACTCATGCTGATAACTCATCATGTACAGTAAATCTCGCCTCCCACAAAACGAGTTATTGAGAGGCGAGCAATCCTAGAATGCCGTTACCATACAATACAGTATAGAACATACTTCAGATTGAACTCGGTTAGCAAATAAAGAAATCAATTACTGTACCTCATGTTTGTATATGTTCCCCAGACAGCTGGAAGAGAAATACAAAACGCAGCATTATTAATGAAAAGTGCATGTATCGTACAGGGTCACATTCAGCGATATCGGTCGAGCATCTCACAAAGCGAAATAGCAAAACTATAGTATGAATAAGAGACGAGCGAGGAGAGATCCACGAGTTTCCTTCTTTTCTATGAGCTCCTACAACTGAACTGTGGCTTGTAGGTCATTGAGCTGGAAATAATAAAACGTTTAATCTGATCCGCCATGAATCATTTATTTTAACATCGATTTGAAACCTGGATATGTTCTATTTATTTAATTTCACCTTTTAAGTATATTCCCACAAATCAGATGAATAAAGATGTTGAATCATTAAAGCATCCGTTTCGTCAATGATCTCCACTTCTATGGGTTTTATGACTTCACTATTATATAACATATTTTTTAGTGTTTTTCTTCAGTTCAGTCAAGGGGAAATCGGTTTATGACTTGATGTAATTTCCAGTAGTGAAATCACCTGATGGCACCATGTGCGCCGAGCTCACCTGAATACGGAGAAACATTCACCAACGTGAACTAAATTACCAGACGTCACTTATATATTACACTGTAGTGTGCCCAGTATAAATAAAGTACACTGCTCGGGTTTAAACCAGCTACTTGTGAGCCACACTGCCAGTTAAAAGGTCAGTTCAACCTTCCAAAGCATTACTAAATATAGTATTCACCCATGATGGGAATAAAAGATGAAGGACCAGATGAACTGAGCTACTTTTGAAACACCTGCCATATTCATTCAATACAATTGTTGTATACTGCCATTGACTTTATATTTACTCCTCAAACAATACTCCCAACGAGCCCGTAGAGATCACTATGATAACAATTCAATGCCGGAAACTCAACACATCTTTTCCGACTATATCTGGATTAAAACACAGATTTTCCCTTCAGTGGCTCTTAAATATCTTATTATGGTACTTTAGTAGTTTGACTATGTTGAGGAAATGTTACTTTCTGTATTCTTGTTGTTCTTAGTTTGTCCTCTAGGTTGAAATGCACTTATTGTAAGTCTCTTTGGATAAAAGCGTCTGATAAATGACATGTCATGTTAAAAAAAAATACAATTCCATCTTTCAGCCATTCCTCTGTGGCCAGAGACACAGTGTGGTAAAACATTGACAGTAATACATCATTTAAATAATAGCTAATTGGATGATGTCTATCATAATATACCATGAACAGAATGTGTTGCCAGATTGGGCTAGTTTCCACTCAATGGGGCTATTTTATAAATTTAATTATGTGTGCGAAAATAGTGTTGTGCTGGTGGAAGATATGTCAGCTGCTTTTGTAAACATTGAATGAGTTTTGAAAATATTGTGAAAACAATATTACCAAAAAAGCATCAACTCTATGGTCAAAAACACTAAATTGTGTAAATGTGTCCGTGACAACTGCTGGATAGAGTGAGGCGCCACTTACCCTAACGTCATCTTAATTGACATGCTAATATATAATAATGTGTATTTGTAAATGGCTTTTTGTGCGTTTGGTTGTCCGACTGCTTTCTTTGTGTGTTGCATTAGTTTATTCATGCGACATTAGAGCTTTGATCATTTATAAAGCTTTGAATGAGTTTGTGTTTCACACGCGGACGATTATAATTACCTTTGCATTGAAAATGCAGAAGGTTATGTTTTGATCTCCATGTATTTATTTATTTGTATGTGTGTTACTCGCATAACTCAAAAAGTATGAAACCGAATCGCATGACATTTGGTGGGATGATTAGATTTTGGGATTGATCGGGTCAAAGGTCAAATTCTCCTTTTTACCATAGAGTGGTCAATTTGTATTCAATTGGCATGCAACTAATGCCAAAATGTTCATAATCCAATGCCCAATCGTATGATATGTGAAGGTGTGCGCTCTAGTGCCCGTTGTAGTTTGGTGTGTCTTAATTAACTGGGCTGGTTCTAAATGCTGATTGATTGGGCTGTAGACCTTTGCTCTGGCAAAGTAAATGATCCAGTCTACCGTCCATTAAACTGAACACTCGTCACGTATATTCACATGTTGGTTGTCACGTTTGGCAACAGTCAGTCACACATTAGTGAACTTACAGGCAATGTAGGCGATCAAAGCGAGGGCAAAAAGTAACTTCATCATTCTTCTGTTTAATCCTGATATCAGCCAGATGACCCGCTTCATCATCCGCGCGACCGGAACCAGAACCACTCGAGTCCCGCTAGCGCATCGTGAGTCTCGGGCTCGCGTCCTGCCGGGGCTCGGTCCTCCGGTCCTCCTGTCCTCCGGTCCTCCTGTCCTCCTGTCCTCCGGTCCTCCTGTCCTCCGGTCCTCCTGTCCTCCTGTCCTCCTGTCCTCCGGTCCTCCTGTCCTCCTGTCCTCCTGTCCTCCGGTCCTCGTGTTGGACGCTGTCTCGAGGTGTCCTCGGTCCGGTGGAGCCGGAGCACCTGGCCGGGCCGCTGCTCCTCCGGTCCTCCGGTCCTCCGGTCCTCCGGTCTTCGTGTTGGACGCTGTCTCGAGGTGTCCTCGGTCCGGTGGCCGGGCCGCTGCTCCTGTCCGTCCACACGCAGGAGCCGTTTACGTGGCTCGCAGAGCGGGGCTTCGGCTAGCCAACAGGGCGCTACGCTGCTGGGTCAACACGTACGACGAGCAGGCGGAGAAAGACAGCCATGGGCGGCGCGTCTCCGCGAGCACACGGTGGAAACGGCAGCAAACACGCGATGATGTCCGTTAAGAAGACACGCTCACAAACCGCGACGACGACTCGATGACAGCGAGAAGTCAAATGGTTACCCGTTAGCAGCACGTTAGCAGCTAGCTAGCAGGCTACTTATCTGACAGCGTGTGTCTTCTGTCCATAGCAACAGACGCGGATCCCGCCTCACGTGTAGGTCCAGCTGAGCACCGGGGAAGTAGAACCCATCTGTCCATCTTAAGGGCGAACACATGCACACATGCCGAAGTCTGCTCCTTTCAGACGGGGCGAGGACTGGGCTAGCAGAGGAGCGACTAGTCTGTGCTCGATTTAGCCGCCTGGCTTCACCCGCAGAGACTGCGTGACGCTCTTTGACTGGCCTCAACTAATAATAGTTTTGTTTTATTGGTACGTGCGTCCTAAACACGTTTCCATTTCCAGACTAATAGATTAGTGCAACGTAGTTGCATATAATCACAATTTGTTTTTCAATTTGTATGAAGTGTAAGCTGAGCTTTCAAGCTGCAGGATACGTGATGTCCAACGCCGACACAATGGCTCATTCATTCCTTCACGGAACTTTCCACGGCTCCGTGAACGCACCTCGTTCCACAGCCGCCGCGTGCCGCTCATTGAGCGCTGAGATGAACTCGCATACGTGAGCAGCGTGGACTCCCCTCAGACATTATACTGCGGGCTTTATTCATAGGAAGAAAAACAACAACACCGTAGGACTGCAAACTAAATAGAGTCACTCTGGTTGGAGAACTACAACTCAACGACCTTCATGTACCTTTAAAGATGCACTGTCACATAGTAGGCCTCCCGTCGGCCTACTTCTTTGACTTTAGATTGGAGTTGTTAACATAATAAATTAAAGAAAGAATAAATTAAACTAATTGAAAAACAATAAGCATATACGAGATACAGTTTAATAACATATATATATATATATATATATATATATATATATATATATATATATGTTGCATTTGTTATGGTAATTTTTATGATTTTTATTTAGGAAACACTGCTCCACTGTTTACTTATTTCCAGGAAAACGCTGAATTAATAAATGTTAATACAGACAACAGACTGCGTCAACATTCTGCTGGTTTAACTGACGATGGATGGATTAGTTGGTGACTTGACCATAACAAACAAATGCATAGCCTCAAGATTAGCTGTGTGTGTGTGTGATTGATGTGATGAATCTACAAAGCACACCTGGTGTAAACCACAGAGTAAATAAACACACAATGTCATCATGTGTCTCTCATCAGATGCAGACTTCAGAATAGGCGAGAATTGCGTCTTGAAAATAATCAAAAGCTCCATCCCAGGCAGCAATGTTGGAGTATGACCAAATTGCAGATCGTGTGAGAGTCAAGACATGGGTATGAGAAAAGTGCTCTTTGACTTTTGCAATGCTTTTAACGCCATAAGACGTGTCCGGAACTAATCTACTGGACGTATATGTGTGCTCCGCTTGTTACCTGGATGGATCAGGAACTACCTCTCAGATCGGCCACAGTATGTGAGTCTGCAGAGCAATGTGTCCAACAGAATAATACAATAGCACTGGGGCACCTCAGGGAACTGTCCTGTCTCCCTCCTGTTGACGCTCTCCCCCTCAGGCCAGCCGTGTTCTGATGATTGCCATCGCTATCCGTATCGGTGGGAAACAGGATGCTGAGTACAGGACTGCGGTGCAGAGTTTGTTTTAGTTGTCTGAATTGAATCACACGTAACTCAACATCCCAAAGACGTAAAAGCTCATGGTTGAATTGAGGAGGCAAAGGAGCCCTCTGAAAGGACTCGGCACCAGGGTACCAGAGGTGGATGTCTTCAATCGGCTTCAAAAGGCTTTCCTCTTCGAGGAAGGACAACTGAATCATCAGACACTGAAAACGATAATAACCACATCATGTGCAATATTACATTACAATTACATTTTAATATCATGCACTGTTAGATAAATTGTTGAACATCTCTTTCATAGATGTGTCCGTTGTTGGTCCAAACTAAATATCTCATGAGGATGAATCCTCATGGCATTGCTGATCCCTTGACTTTACATCTAACACCACCAGCAGATGAAGGCAAGCTTTTAATGAAATATGTCAACATCTACTATATAACTTTGGTGCACACTTTCATGGAGAATTCAGTTTGAATTAAAGGTAATCTATGTTTAATCCTGAGCACCACACTCAAAAAAATAAATTTACTTAATAAAATCCTCGTAACAATTTGCACTAACACTGACTAAGTAACTTTTACTGTTGAATTATTGAGTAAATTATACTAGCCAGTGTTAAGTATAACTTACTTAATTCTAGACTAGATAACCATGAAAATACTAAGTAACTGTTACTTTAATTATGCTTAAACATAACTAATATTTATTTAGCTAATTAAGTAAAGTCTACTTAACCTTTTCACAAATAGGAATTCCAATGTTATGAAATTATTAGGTAACATCTATCATTTAGAGTTATGAATTAACAATAATTTATTGTATGTTTTGATTAATTAAAATGTACTTACCTTTTTCAGTTTATGTTCAGTTATTATAAAACATGTAAACAGTATGAGAAATTGGGGAGTAACATGTACTCTTCCAGCAACGTTAATTTATTGTATGATTAAAATGTGTAACTTTTACTTAATAAAGTCTAGTAATCAGTGAAACGTATTAATACAATGTAGAATATATATACCAATTAATTAAGTATAATTTACAACAAATTATTTTACCCTTCATTGTATTGGAACGGCACTATGTCATTATGTTGAGAGCAATCAAGAGAAACAAGAGTCTCCATACAAACCTGGAACACAAATACAAATGCAATATGCAAACAGCTCATTAGGTCTCTTTCTTCTTACTTGTTGTTTGTAGGAAGGAAAGAGTTTTCACATTTCCCGTATATTTTGAAGAGACAAAGACAACTCAGCGCTCTGAGAATTCTTTGTTTTCGGTTTTGTTTCATTGGGTAGACAGGCAGTGATTCAAGTGTGTGACGTCTGCCTGGTAGCCGAGTTAAGTATACTTATATTAATAACATGTTGATCCACAAATACTGCATTACGAGTGGATTTGAATACATATGGGTTTAAACAGTCAAATGTTAAACTATTCATTTCCTGGCTGCCTTATAGCTGATGTCTACTCATGTAGGATAATCCACTTGTTCGGATAGCGCAGTTTATTTTTCTCCTGCATCAGCTGCACATGATGAGTCCCTGAGATGCTGAAATCATTTATTTCAGGAAACAGAAATCTCTTTTCAGTCGAGCTGTCTTATTTCTGGTTTATAATACCTACTCACAAATTTCTATCAACTGAAAGAGTTACAAATAATTAGCCCGAAGCATCAGTTGTTAGATGATTTGTATTAATATAACCTTTACAGCAAGTCGAGAAAGATGATTTATTTCAGATCAGGAGATTGTGGACATTCAGCAAAGCTCTCACTAAAGTAAATAAAGGACACTTTGATTCTTTACTTTTAAAGCGACACTATGTAACTTTTCCCCTGTAGCGCCCCCTTCAGGTATTTAACGTTCACTTCAGTGTCGTGAACTTCTGGCTCTCCAGCCATATATGGCTCTTCCGGCTCACAGCTGATCGAGGCGTCTGGTTCAGACCGTCTCTCTGTCTCTACGAGTCGCGTAGCGGAGCAGATAAAAAGTCCCCTGTGAGGAGGACTGGACTATGTGACGTTGGTAATCACTACCAGACAGCAGATGGAAGTACTTCCTGTTCCCCAACCGGAAGCACCAGGCCGGTCCCAACATCTTACATTCAGCACTTCTTTGGCCACAGACCCCGATGGAGGAGGAGACATCAACATATTAAAAGTCATTGTAGCGGAACCATTTTTTTCAAGCTGTTATTTTAAGGTGGAAAAGTTACATAGTGGGGCTTTAATTGAAAGTTTAATTGCAAATTTCTCATATCAAAAAGTGTTCCATCAGTAGCAGTGAACATCAAATATCAGGTGAAAAGGGAGACGTTTCCATTTAGGCAATTATGAGGAAGCACTAGACCATCTCTGCTTTCTGTCTGTTTATTTTTTGGCATGTTTTGATGGAAATGTTTTTCAGAATAACCAATCAGATGTTGCAATGGACCATCTGACGGCTGTTCATAACTGGGATCGGCACAACCGTCTCCTAATGTGTGGCCAGCAGCGGCGACAAAGGAAGTATAAGCATCCATTGTCGTGTCCCCATGGGGAGACAATGTCAACTGAACACAGAGCTGCAGAGGACAAAGAAAACATGTGATCAAATTAAATGAAAATCACTCATTTACCAACAATTTGATCACTATAATAATTTCTTCAAAACTGAGCTACACTGTAAAAAAAAGAATTGTGAAATATACGGTAAATTACCGGCAGCTGTGGTTGCCAGAACTTCACCGTAAAAAATAAAGTGAGACCGTATAAGACATTACGGTATACGTTTTTGAAACCGTAAAGTTCACAGATGAGAACTGCTTTTTGTTTACGGTAAATTACTGTTAAAAAAAACAAATCACCGTAAAAAAACTAATCTGTGAAATATACGGTAAATTACCGGCAGCTGTGGTTGCCAAAACTTCACCGTAAAAAATAATGAGAACGTATAAGACATTACGGTATACATTTTTGAAACCGTAAAATTCACAGTTGAGAACTGTAGATACTATTAAAAAAATAGTAGATTACTATTAAAAAAACGGATATATCATAACCCTGTTTACAGTTATTTGCTTTAGAAAAAATAGCTATGTTATAATAATAATAATAATAACTTTATTTATATAGCACTTTTAAAAACAAAGTTTACAAAGTGCTCTACAGATAAACAAAGCATAAACACAACTTAAATGGTGGCAAACAAAAAAGACCATACCATAAAAGCATTGAATACAAGTAAAACCAAACAAATAGGCAATTAAAATACAAATTTAAAAGGACGACATCACTTAAAAGCAGTTCTATAAAAGTGGGTTTTAAGAAGTGATTTAAAAGAAGTTATTGATTCTGCCAGCCTTATTTCCTCCGGTAGGTTGTTCCAAAGTCGAGGGGCCCTGGTGGAAAAAGCACGATCACCCTTTGATTTAAGCCTCGACTTTGGAACGGCCAGGAGGGCCCCCCCCCACCGGAGGATCTAAGGCTGCGAGGTGGCTTATATGGCGTTAACATTTCGATAACGTAATCCGGGGCAAGACCCAGACGGGCCTTAAAAGTGATCAACAAAATCTTAAAATCAATTCTAAAACTAACTGGGAGCCAGTGGAGTGAGGCCAGAACTGGAGTAATATGTAGTCGTCTGTTAAAACCAGTAAGAAGCCTAGCTGCTGCATTTTGGACTAGCTGGAGGCGGGAGATAGATTTATGGGTAATGCCTGAGAGGAGTGAATTACAGTAGTCGAGTCTTGAGAATATGAGTGCGTGTATGACTTTTTCCAGATCGGGGTGTGACAATATGGGTTTGATTTTGGAAATGGTGCGTAATTGGAAGAAGCAGCACTGGACGGTTTTTTTAATTTGTGTTTCGAAATTTAAATTGGTGTCGAACATTACGCCCAGGTTTCTTGCAACAGGTTTTATGTAGGCGGACAGGGGACCAAGTTCACTCTGAATGAGGCTAGTGTTATTGTTTGGGGAATTGAATAATATGACTTCCGATTTTGAGTTATTGAGTTGTAAAAAGTTTGTTTTGGCCATCCAACATTTGACATCAGAGAGACAGTCCAGGATAGCAGCTAGGCTCTTTGGGTCACCAGGTCTCAGCGGAAGGTATATATCTGTGTCGTCAGCATAGCAGTGAAAAGAAACCTTGTGCCGTTGGAGGATTTGGCGAGTGGAAGCATATAAATAGAGAATAAAATCGGACCTAAAATTGAGCCTTGTGGTACGCCACAGGTAATGTGTGCCGTGGAGGACGAGTGATCCCCTGGCGAAAAAAAAGGTTCTATTTAAAAGGTAAGAATAAAACCAGCTGAGTGCAGCATCCTTGATGCCGACCCAGTTTTAAGGCGATCAATTAAAATGGCATGGTCGACTGTGTCAAAGGCTGCACTCAGGTCTAAAAGAATTAAAACGCGCTCCCCCTGTCTGCTGTTAAAAGGAGATCGTTAGTTACCTTGAGGAGGGCAGTTTCTGTACTATGTAGTGCTCTAAAACCTGACTGAAATTTTTCAAATATATTGTTGTGATTCATGAAAGTTAGAAGTTGGTTTGAAACTACTTTTTCTAAAACTTTTGATAAAAACGAAAGTTTAGAAATTGGCCTAAAATTTGATAAAACGGAAGGATCGAGCCGGCTTCTTTAAAAAGAGGTTGGACCATAGCGTGTTTAAAATAGATGGGTAAGTGCCATTTAAAAGGAGCTATTAATAATCAGTAAAATACTAGGCCCTACAGTGCTGATAACCTCTTTTAAAAATGTTGTGGGAATAAAATCAAGGCTGCGTAGTTGATTTCATGTGAGCGATGATATCAGATAAAAAGGATAGTGATACAGGTTCAAAATTACTAAAATAGGTTTGTATGTCCCTACTGGCATGTAAAATGCGAGTTGGGGGGATAATTTCTTCTCTTATTTCCTTTACTTTATCAATAAAATAATTTAAGAACCTCTCACACATCTCTTGTGAGGCCTCAGTAGGTTGACAGAGGGAGGGGTTTATAACTGAGTCTATGACCTTGAATAAAACTCTTGGGTTCGAATGATTATCTAAAATTAACTTAGAGAAGAATGAGGCTCTTGCTTCTTTGACTGCCTTTTGATAATTTTTCATTGCATCTTTCCAAATCTCATAAAATACATGTAGTTCAGTTTTTTTCCATTTTCTTTCATTTTTCCTACAGTCTCTCTTGAGTTGTTGCGTAGATTCATTTAGCCAGGGCTGTGGGGTTCTTTTTGATTTTTTTATCTTATAAGGAGCAACAGAGTCCAGGACAGTTTGACAGGTGTTATTAAAAAGGGAGACCAGTTCCTCTGTATCAGAATGTGAATTAAAAGCAGTTAAAGAAGCAGCAATAAAAAGCTCTGAAAATGTATCAGCAGACCTGGAGTTAAAAACGCCATCGAGCAGGTGAACTGAGATTTGTGGGAGGTTGGGATAAAACTACATTAAATAAAACTGCTTTGTGATCAGACACACAGATATCCTTAATTTCAAAGTTTTCAGGGCTGAGACCATTATACAGGACGAGGTCAAGGATGTGACCCTTTGAATGAGGAGGTTGTTGTACTGCTTGAGTGAGGTTAAAAGATTCCAGAGTATCCATAAAATCTTTAACAAGAGTCTGAGACGGGCAGCACACATGTATGTTAAAATCACCTAAAATAAGGATTTTGTCATACTGTGACATAAAATAAGTTAAAAGTTCGGCAAACTCGTGGATAAAGATACTTTTTGGCTTTGGCGGCCTGTAGATTATTAATATGATGACAGGAGCTTTTGAGTTTACCATAAAACCAAGATGTTCAAAAGATGTAAAATTACTATGTGAGATGGGAGTGCATTTAAAATCTTTTCTGTGAATAACAGCAACCCCCCCTCCCCTGCCTGACAGCCGGGGTTGATGAAGGTGTGTAAAATCAGGGGGGGTTGCTTCTATAAGAGGACTATAGTCTCCCTCAGATAACCATGTCTCTGTGATAATAAAAAAGGCCAGTTTGTTACATGTAATAAAATCATGGCATAAAAAAAGACTTATTATTGAGGGATCTGATATTTAAAAGACCAACATTTGCCAAATAGCTATTTTTTGCAGATAGTACGGGATGTTGCAAAGGAACTCTAATCAAATTGTTAAAATTAGCATTAGTGGGGTGTGCTACCGAGCGTGCTGCAGTAGATCTGCGGCTGGAAATGATGGTGGGAATAAAAGAAGGTAAAGAAAAAGCTTTAGGGGTATGTGGGATTGATCGCAACACTCGTGGAACACGGGGAACCTGACCAAGCGTTGGGCGCGAGCTGGGGTTAGTGATTCTGACCGGAAAGTTCATAGGCAGGGGCAGAAGTTAAGGTGGAGACGAGCGGGGGAATAGTAGGAGACTCGCCAGACCACCAGGTGGAGCTAGTGTTGACTGTACTGGGGGGAGGAGGGGAGTGCTTGTGTTGGCAGACTACAAGGTTGGGAAATGCAGGGTGAGGTAGTCAATGCGATGGTGAAGTCAGGATGGAGTAACAAATATTGTCCGATAGAGTGCGTGACCCTAAGCCATTTGGGTGAACGCCATCAGGGTGGAAAAAGGCAGAACGTTTCCAAAAAAGATCAAAATTGTCAATAAAAAACATACTTCGGGCTGTGCAGGTGGACTTGAGCCACGAGTGGAGACTCAGGGAGCGGCTGAAGCGGCCCATGCCGCGGTTGTGCGGGGGGATAGGTCCACTGATAAAGACCCTTCTATCAAGAACCTCAAGGGAGGCCAGGAGAATGCTGAAATCCTGTTTCAGTAATTCAGATGACTGGTTGAAAGTGTCATTGCATCCCACATGCACGACCACGTCCTGGGCAAGTGGATGTTTGGCCAGGATGCTAGGAAGCTTTTCAAGTATGTCAGTTACCTTTGCGCCGAAAACTAAAGGTGGGCCCCCTTTTCTCCTCCTCACGTTCCTCACGATCGAGTCCCCAATGATGAGCGTGGGAGAGGGACAATCGGAGGAGAAAAACGTTTCCCGCGACGGTGGATGGGGTGCGGAGGACGGACGATGCTGACGGTTGGAGCTCTCTGCGATGCCTGCGACGGTGAAGAGGGTGGGAGGACGGGTGGAGCTGGCGGCTGGAGCTCTCTGTGGTGCCGGTGTGAATTGAGGAATGGGCGCCAGATCTTTCTGTGGGAGAAGTTTTTGTGGCGTTTGGAAGGCTCGGTGGAGACGGTGAGTCACGGGAAAGCCGGAGAGCTGGAAGAGGTGGGAAGTCATGCTGGTCCAGAAGATCGTACCTGTTCTCCAGCTGGATGTTACGGCAAGGTAGTGCAGGGGGGCACCTGGCACCTCCCTCTCTTGCTGTGAGCAGCGACCCAGGACCAAGGCTCCTGGTGTTGTGGAGTTGAGCTGACCAAGGCTTCAGGCTGAGCCCCGAGATGTATCCATGAATCCCCGTGGACGGGGACCGGTGGGGTGTCAGGAGGAGCGACACGGACTCTGGCGGCGAGACAGTCCCAGCTGCCATGTCAGCGGCACAGGGAGCAGTGGACTCGGACACTCTGCTTGCGTCGGCTTGAGTCGGTCCGAAGATGATGGTATCCATTAATTGCTCTGCTACTTGGATCTTGTACAGCGTGGAGATTCTCTCCTCCAGCTCAGAGATTTTATCGGCCAGGCGGGAGCAGCTGGCACAGTTTGATGGAGAGGTGAGTGGAGCCATACTAGTCCAGTGCTAAAAGTTTACGATTAGCTAAGCTAAGCTAGCAGGCTAGCTTATTCTGACTTTCCTCGTCTTTTGCTCAACACTGGAAAACCAGTTATGGCGGATACACACTTTGCAAAATCACAACGTGAATCGTAATATTTTCTTCAAAATGTGTGTCCACGAGGAAGTGAACTAAGCCACAGCATAAACAGCATAAATAGGTAGCAGTAAACGTGTTTACAGTAGATTCTTGCAAAAACAGCGGTTATACTGTAAAGCTAATTACAGTCTTTCTCAGAGATAAACACAGTACAACTGTATGAGTTACGGTATTTTATTACAAAGTTCAAAGTAAATGGCCAGGAACAGGCGGTTCTCCTCCGCCTGTACCCGCCCCATCTCTTCAATCCGGGCCAGCATCTGACCCAAGCTGCTCATCAGCTCCTCTTCTGGCTGCATCCCTTCCAGGCGCTGGGTTCCAGGGGGCTCCACGTTGGGCTCCAGTGTAGCAGGACTCACACCGCTACCCGTGGGTTTCCCCCACCAGCACCACGGATCAGCCATGGTCAGAGAGGTTTCGTCGGAAAACCTCCTTTTATTTTACACAGAGCAGAAGCGTCTGCTCACTCTCCTCTCCCTCCAGCTCCTCCCCTTTTATATCAGCAGCATCGGCTGCTGGCTGATTGCCAATCAGCGAGATCAGCTGACTGATTGTCAACCAGCCAGCAGCCGAGGCCAAACTGGGGACAGCTGCCACAATCTCATCAACAAGTTTTAATACCTTAGTGAGATAAGTAAGGACTAAAACACTTAAAACAAGTGAAATGGTCCAACATGAAAACTGCCTTGTATGAAGAAATATCTTGTCAGTCAAAAAACAAGCATAGATTGCCTTAATTTAAGATATTTTATCTTACTTAGATTTTAATTTTTGCAGTGCAAATAATAAATGCTAAACAATACAGTACTGGTACATTCCTAATACGTTATATTTCCATTTGCAGCACAATAGTCCGTACATTTAACAGTAACAAAATGTATTTTTAAAGAGTAATAAATGCAAAAACTACGGTATTAATTGTTGTTCATATTTCGGTATATTTCCGTTATCAGTACAATGTTTAGTGCAGTTAAAAGTTATGAACTGTATTTTGTACAAACAATAAATGTGAAAATTACAAGGCTGGCTGTTACTTTCATAAAACGTTAAAGCTCAGTTGTCAGCACAGTAGTCCGTACATTTAACAGTGATGGATTATATTTTTAAAAAGTTATTAATGTAAAATTCACGGTATTGATTATTGTTCATAATACGGTGTATTTCCGTTATCAGTACAATGTTTAATACAATTAACGGTGACAAATGTATTTTTTTACAGGAAATACATGCATAAATTACTGTTTGGGCTGATATATACATACACGGTGTTGCAATGTGATAGAAACGGAATATAACCTATTTCGAATTAACGGTCTCTTACTGTTGGGATTTAACAGTTTTTCACTGTAAAACCTACGTTCTTTTTTTACAGTGTAGGATTATGGATTGTCCATAATAAGAAGGCTAAAGCCATATTTCAATAAAACATGACAGCCTATGTGTACATTAATTTTAATGGGCAGATACATGTGCACCACTAATGATATTTTGATGATGCATTGTTGATAATGGCTCTTCATACAACTGTTAATGTAAATTAATTCAAAATAATGACTCTCCTGTAAGAAAAGTTTAAGAGTGCAATTTCATGATGTATTACTTTTTGGGACATTATTGAATTACATTTGTTTGCTGGAGACTTCTTCACCTTTATTCAGCCCAATCCTCACCAAACCTTTGACCCTTGAACCTCAAAAGTCTTCACCCTAAAATATAATTGTTTGTTACTTGTGATTTTGTATGTATTTTATTATATTTGAATGTTTTGTACTATATCTGGACCTTGAGTCTGTAATATAAAATAGATTGATCGATTGATTGATTGTAATAATTTGCCTAATGTGGATAATGTGC
>CM070107.1:23960000-23975000 GCA_036178185.1 Liparis tanakae
CCGGATTAAACGATAATTGGATTATACCACACCGATTCACTCAAGGTCACTTACAGGGAATTGATTTACAATGATCATTTTAGGGGAGAAGTGTTTCTTTCAAAGTCGTATTAGTTTGACAACTTTAATAAATACTCTTTGTATGGATCCCTGAGATTGATCTTTTTTCTGAACTTTTAATTTGACCATTTTAAACAGAACAGTTCCTGACATATGACCAAGGGACTTGACAACAACACAAACACAGTGATAAGAGCACCGATAGTTTAGCGAGTACATATCCGAACATACACACACACATACATGCACATATAAATATCTACATATATCCGCCACATACACATAGTTACGCGTTCAGAATACCAATCCATTTACCGCCCCACATGCACACACATGTAATCAAAAAGGTGTGATATAAGTAATATGGGAGGGGAGAAGAAAAAAATACAAAAATCTAAGTAAAACAGGGTATAATAATAAATAAATAATTGAGTGGAAATTAATAAATATAAATACTGAAAGAAACTGATTTAGGGTGGTATTTGTATCAAAGCAGGATTAGTTATACGTGAGCCCTGAGCACCGTTTTATTACAACAACTCATCTCACATGTTCGAGCTTTTGGCTATAATGTAGCTCTGTTTCAGTCTGCAGCCGGGGAGTTAAGGTTGGTGCTTTTCTTTCCAGTTATTACGTTCTGGCAATCATTAAAAACATGCAAGAGTATACCTCAGATCTCTGTCCCCTGAACCCAGTATATCGCCTGGAATAGCAACGGATCCAAGGGAAAATCCCCTTCTATGATGTTATCAATTCCTAGCATGATGTATCCCCAGAACCCCTATTTTTCTATAGTGTCTCCAACATAGTGCTGCCGAAGGATTTTTGACTTCTGAAAAGATTGTAGGAGGTGTGTTCAGAATTCAGATGTTTCATTTCCAGTCAGACTCTTTCCATCGCTGGTTATTGATTCTTTTATGGCAGTTGTTGCACAGATCTTTCCATAAATGATCTTCAATTATAACATTTAATTCTAATTGGCACTTTTCCTTGATGTTCCATGTATTTTGCCATTTCTCATTAACAAGCCTTCTGTATATAGGGGAGACATGCATTTTAGTTCTAAAACATGTATTAATCTTATTAAGAGGTTTACTGACTCACTGCTGCCTCCCTATGGGTTGTAATATTGAAGATACTTACACAAGTCATTTTGATGGATGAAGCTGAGAAAATAAGCAGAGTTGTGCTCTGTCAAACATTTGATTGATAGTCGTAAGACCTTTATCAGCCCATCTTCTGTCCCACATAGGAGGTCATTATATAAATATATACTGTCTACTCGTGGCCTAACCCTTGATATTTATTTGTATTTTGTTTTATGGTTGTCAAAACCGTCTGTTGGTTTTATAGATTAGTTTTAAATTGTCACTTTATTTAAGGACGTTAATAAAGGGCATTGTTGACAGCTCTCTCTGGGTCCATCCAACCCATGTCACTGTCACTTGGGCTGTTAATTGCGCTGCCCGATACTATTGTGTGAGTTGTCATAGCTTCCATGGCCTCCTTCATCTTATTCTGCCAGATCCATTTAGAGAGATATTTATTCAACCTATTTAAGGTAGAAAAGGGTACTGCCACAGGTAGGGGCTAAAACCATTCAAGTTATTTACCAGCTCTGCCAAATAACGATTGATCTATCTATTAATAATGAACACAATTTATACTGAATGGGACATTTTATTGTTGAGAAATCCACTGGTCTGGGCTCTCTGGTGGACAAACAATGTAAGTCTAACACCGTTTATCTACAACCTTAAACCAATTATACGTTTCTGTACTGCAATGTATTCATGTGTGTATATATATATATATATATATATATATATATATATATATATATATCTCAACTGCCAACACATTCGCTGTTCCATGTGTAACGGTATCATTCTCACTCATTTATCGGCGTGGCCCTGGAGTCAGACCTTTTCCAGCTGAATTAAAAAGGGATGCATTCGGGTGTGTGTGTGTGTGTGTGCGTGTGTGTGTGTGTGTGCAGCATGCTGTTTGTGATATATCCTGCTGGCCTCTTTTCAAAAGAGAAAACATGACATCCTTGGCTCTCCTGCTGAACATTGGTAGACTCGGTGTGATTCAACCCCTTTGTGCACGAACTGATATCATTTCTTGTTGTATTCTTTAAATAAGATAGCTGGCTAACTGAATTCAGAAGATATAAAAGTATAAAAGACAAAGTGTCAACATTTTTACATTACATCACATGTCATTTAGCAGACGCTTTTATCCAAAGCGACTTACAATAAGTGCATTTCAACCTAGAGTACAAACTAAGAACAACAAGAATACAGAAAGTAGCATTTCCTCATCATAGTCAAACTACTAAAGTACCATAATAAGAGCCATTCAAGTGCTACTAAAGTGATAGTCTGTGTTTAATCCAGATATAGTCTAAAGGTGCGTTTTCAGTTTCCGGTGAAGTTGTAGAGACTTTCTGCTGTCCTGATGTCAGTGGGGAGCTGGCTCCACCAATCAGGAGCCAGGACAGCAGACAGTCTGATGTAGTGATGAGCTCCAGGTGACGGAGTCACAAGTCGGTTGGCTGTTGCCGAGCGGAGCGAACGTGCCGGGGTGTAAGGTGTGACCACATCCAGGATGTAGACGGGGCCCGATCCGTTCAGAGCACGGTACGCCAGAACCAATGTTCTGAAGAGGATGCTGCTCCACCGGGAACCATGGAGAGAGGAGGAGCGGAGTGGTGTGGGTGGAGGAGTGGAGTGGGTGGAGGAGTGGAGTGGTGTGGGTGGAGGAGCGGAGTGGTGTGGGTGAACCTCGGGAGGCTGAAGACCAGTCGAGCTGCTGCATTCTGATGAGCTCAGAGGCCGGATGGCCTTAGCAGGTAGAGCAGCCAGGAGGGAGTTGCAGTAGTCGAGGCGCAAAATGACCAGAGCCTGGACCAGAACCTGGACCAGAACCTGGACCAGGACCAGAACCTGGACCAGAGCCTGGACCAGAACTTGGACCAGAACTTGGACCAGGACCAGAACCTGGACCAGAACCTGGACCAGGACCTGGACCAGAGCCTGGACCAGAACCTGCGCCGCCTCCTGGGTCAGAAGAGGCCGTGTTCTCCTGTCGTGCCGCCTGGAGCTGCAGGAACGCCGTCAGGGAGAGTTGACTGTCTGGCGTCACTCCGAGGCTCCTGGCAGTCGGGGTGGGGAGTCATGAGAGAGCATCCTTCTCCTATATGACGAACGCTAAAGCAGACACAAGCGGATAGGAGTGCAGACAAAAAGAGAACAAGAAATCTGGGGTTCCTCAAGGCTCCGTCCTGGGTCCCCTCCTCCTCCTCTCACTACTGGGGTTCCTCAAGGCTCCGCCCTGGGTCCCCTCCTCTTCCTCTCACTGTGGGGTTCCTCAAGGCTCCGTCCTGGGTCCCCTCCTCTTCTCTCTGTACACCAATTCTCTCGGCTCTTTCATTCGTTCGCATGGCTTCTCCTACCGTCGCCATGCCGATGACACCCAACTGATCTTCTCGTTCCCACCGTCTGAAACACAGGTGGCGGCGCGAATCTCTGCCTGCCTGAGCGACATCTATCAGTGGATGTCTGCACACCACCTGAAGATCAACCCTGACAAGACCGAGCTACGGTTCCTACCAGGGAAAGGTTCCCCCACCCACGACCTGACCACCACCTTCACCAGCTCCGTGTTGGCCCCTACCCTGACTGCCAGGAGCCTCGGGGTGACGCTAGACAGTCAACTCTCCCTGACGGCCAACATCGCTGCGACAGCGTTCCTGTAGGTACATGCTGCACAACATCTGGAGAACACGGCCTCTTCTGACCCAGAAGGCGGCGCAGGTTCTGGTCCAGGCTCTGGTCCAGGTTCTGGTCCAGGTTCTGGTCCAGGCTCTGGTCATTTCGCGCCTCGACTACTGCAACTCCCTCCTGGCTGCTCTACCTGCTAAGGCTATCCGGCCTCTGAGCTCATCAGAATGCAGCAGCTCGACTGGTCTTCAGCCTCCCGAGGTTCACCCACACCACTCCACTCCTCCACCCACACCACTCCACTCCTCCACCCACTCCACTCCTCCACCCACACCACTCCGCTCCTCCTCTCTCCATGGTTCCCGGTGGAGCAGCATCCTCTTCAGAACATTGGTTCTTGGTACCGTGCTCTGAACGGATCGGGCCCCGTCTACATCCTGGATGTGGTCACACCGTACACCCCGGCACGTTCGCTCCGCTCGGCAACAGCCAACCGACTTGTGACTCCGTCACCTGGAGCTCATCACTACATCAGACTGTCTGTGTCCTGGCTCCTGATTGGTGGAGCCAGCTCCCCACTGACACCAGGACAGCAGGAAGTCTCTACATCTTCACCGGAAACTGAAAACGCACCTTTAGACTATATCTGGATTAAACACAGACTATCACTTTAGTAGCACTTGAATGGCTCTTATTGTGGTACTTTAGTAGTTTGACTATGTTGAGGAAATGTTACTTTCTGTATTCTTGTTGTTCTTAGTTTGTACTCTAGGTTGAAATGCACTTATTGTAAGTCTCTCTGGATAAAAGTGTCTGCTAAATGACATGTGATGTGATGTAATGTAAAAATCATTTGTTCCCTTGTTCACGTGTGCTCTATTTTTGGGACTTCTTTTCCGTGTGAAATGAACCAAGAAAACCATTTACAACAAGTAACCGCATGATTGAATGTGAAAAGTGAATTCTCTCCAGCAATGGCATTGTTAAGAGAACAATCCTGACAATAGAACATTTATAGAATAGTGAAGCAGAAGCGTGTCCTCTGAAGCACATCGGAAACAAAGACACTGTGAAGATGTCCAGCTGCATCGTCCTGCTCCTCGGCTGCTGCTGCTGCAGGACGGGCCTGGTGGGCCTGACGGGCCTGGTGGGCCTGGTGGGCCTGGTGGGCCTGATGGGTGACGGGCCTGATGGGTGATGGGCCTGGTGGGTGACGGGCCTGGTGGGCCTGGTGGGCCTGATGGGTGATGGGCCTGATGGGTGATGGGCCTGGTGGGCCTGGTGGGTGGTGGGCCTGGTGGGCCTGGTGGGCCTGGTGGGTGATGGGCCTGGTGGGTGACGGGCCTGGTGGGCCTGGTGGGCCTGATGGGTGATGGGCCTGATGGGTGATGGGCCTGGTGGGCCTGGTGGGCCTGGTGGGTGGTGGGCCTGGTGGGCCTGGTGGGTGATGGGCCTGGTGGGTGGTGGGTGGTGGGCCTGATGGGTGATGGGCCTGGTGGGCCTGGTGGGCCTGGTGGGTGGTGGGCCTGGTGGGCCTGGTGGGTGGTGGGCCTGGTGGGTGGTGGGTGGTGGGCCTGATGGGTGACGGGCCTGATGGGCCTGGTGGGCCTGGTGCCGACGGTGAGGTGCGAGGGTCGTCCTTCAGGGCTGCTCCATGTCGATGTGTCAATGTCTGAATGGAGTGTGAGAATCATTAGATTGTTTTTATAAGATGTTCTGCACCAATAACTCGATTCGTCCTCCCTGTCTCCTTTATCTAGAGGCATCATATATTAATGTGTCATTAAGATTGCATGTGCACCTGCTGTGCTGAAGGCTCACTGAGAATAAAACAAGAGGAAGAAGAAGCAGAAGAAGCAGAAGAAGAAGAGGAAGAAGAAGCAGAAGAGAAGAAGAAGCAGAAGAAGAAGAGGAAGAAGAAGAAGAAGAAGAAGAAGAGGAAGAAGAAGAAGAGGCAGAAGAAGAAGAAGAAGAAGAAGAAGAAGAAGAAGAAGAAGCAGAAGAGAAGAAGAAGCAGAAGAAGAAGAGGAAGCAGAAGAAGAAGAAGAAGCAGAAGAAGAGGAAGAAGCACAAGCAGAAGAAGAGGAAGAAGAAGAAGAAGAAGAGGCAGAAGAAGAAGAAGAGGAAGAAGAAGAAGAAGAAGAAGAAGAAGAAGCAGAAGAAGAGGAAGAAGAAGAAGAAGAAGCAGAAGAGAAGAAGAAGAAGAAGAAGAGGAAGCAGAAGAAGAAGAAGCAGAAGAAGAAGCAGAAGAAGAGGAAGAAGCAAAAGCAGAAGAAGAGGAAGAAGAAGAGGCAGAAGAAGAAGAAGAAGAAGAAGAAGCAGAAGAAGAGGAAGAAGCAAAAGCAGAAGAATAGGAAGAGGAAGAAGAAGAAGCAGAAGAGAAGAAGAAGAAGAAGAAGAAGAGGAAGCAGAAGAAGAAGAAGAAGCAGAAGAAGAAGCAGAAGAAGAGGAAGAAGAAGAAGAGGGAAGAAGAAGAAAGAAGAAGCAGAAGAAGAGGAAGAAGCAGAAGAAGAAGAAGAGAAGCAGAAGAGAAGCAGAAAGAAGAGAAGAAGAAAGCAGAAGAAGAGGAAGAAGAAGAAGAGAAGAAGAAGAAGAGAAGAAGAAGAAGAAGAAGAGAAGAGAAGCAGAAGAAGAGGAAGAAGCAAAGCAGAAGAAGAAGAAGAAAGGAAGAAGAGAAGAAGAAGAAGAAGAGGAAGAAGAAGAAGAAGAAGAAGAAGAAGAAGAAGCAGAAGAAGAGGAAGAAGCAAAAGCAGAAGAAGAGGAAGAAGAAGAAGCAGAAGAAGAAGAAGAAGAAGAAGAAGAAGAAGAAGAAGAAGAAGAAGAAGAAGAAGAAGAAGAAGCAGAAGAAGAGGAAGAAGCAAAAGCAGAAGAAGAGGAAGAAGAAGAGGAAGAAGAAGAAGCAGAAGAGAAGAAGAAGAAGAAGAAGAAGAAGAAGAAGAAGAAGCAGAAGAAGAGGAAGAAGCAAAAGCAGAAGAAGAGGAAGAAGAAGAGGAAGAAGAAGAAGAAGCAGAAGAAGAAGCAGAAGAAGAAGAAGCAGAAGAAGAGGAAGAAGCAAAAGCAGAAGAATAGGAAGAAGAAGAGGAAGAAGAAGAAGCAGAAGAGAAGAAGAAGAGGAAGAGGGAGCAGCAGCTGCATGGTGCTGATGCTGAGGCTGCTCAGGTTAATTGGACTCTGAGCTGCTGTGAGTGGGAGTGGCGGTCCTCTGGCTCCGTACTGATAGCTATGGCAACCTGTTCCTCTGGGCTCGGCCCTCAATAGGATAAACGGATTTGATAATAGGATTTAAAAAAAAACTTACATTTCCTTTTTTCTCCTTTTTATTACACTGTAAACAAACTACATGAAGATAGTTTCACCATGACATCCTCATAAATACCGTATGTGTGTGTCTGCATCTAAATAATACTGTGTGCATATTTATGCACTATTTTGTCTGTGTTGTCATCTTTCAAACAGATAAATAGCACAAGTAAACCAACATGTGACCACTGGAAGTCACATTAGAAGACCAGCGATGTCCCTGTGTGGAAGGCTGAGCGGCGGCTCGGGGGTTAACGGCTTTGCACAAACCAAAACACATGCAGGCAATCCCACATGGTGATCCACAATAGTATCGCTACTGAATACCTGGTCATGAGTTTACGGGAATGACGATTCAAGTGTGAGTGTTAAAGAGTCACGTTAAAGGGCTCTGAGTGGCTAGAAGACCAGAAGACTAAACGTCCTTCAACTTCTGGTTTTCTGAAGAAAAACCGAATGCCAGACGCAGCATGATGCAGCATGACTCATGCCGGTGTTTATTCCGTTGATTTATTGATGTCCTTTACTGCAGCGCCTTGCCTCTATTGCTGTGACATAATGGCATGTTTCTCCACTGAGACCAGGTGATGCCTGTGAAGGCAGTTTGATTTCAGTCTTCTTTTAGCCCTGCCAGCAACATGACTCTGACAATGATTATGCATCTACAAAGTCCTTCTATTGTTCAGCCATTTATTCACGTTTTATTTTATTGTTAGAAAGTGGTATATTCACCACGAGTAATCTGGGGTGTAAGTGCTAAACACCTCTTCAGATTTCAAGCATAGAGAAGTGCTTGAAACTGTGAAATGGGTTCCAATTACAAAGTTACGGTGAAGATGATAACCTTTAGTGTTAATATTTTTCAAAGGTAATTTCTGCAGCACGATTAATCAGCATCCAGATGAACCAAATTGTTGGTGCTAAGGAAGAAGAGAAAGAGAGATGTTATGCAACCTGTGCAAAGTCTTTTTTAATTACACTACGCAGCTCTCTTGTCATGTAAAATGATCTTCTAACTTTTAAACGTGTTTGCGTAATTCATGGCGCAATTTAAACTCGATCTAAATGTTGCTGGATTGCGCCGTTCATGTTATATGTCGTCAACTCTGACTCCAAAAACCAAGAATTCAAAACGACAGTCAAATAGTAGTTTTGTGTTTTGTATTTTCTTTTTTTACATCATGTTTTACATTTAAATTCTTCTCTTAACTTACAAAGCCTTAATTGGTGATGCACCATCATATCTTAAGGAGCTTGTAGTACCGTATCGCCCCACCAGAGAGCTGCGCTCACTAAATGCGGGGCTACTTGTAGTTCCGAGAGTCTTAAAATGTAAAATGGGAGCCAGAGCCTTTAGTTATCAAGCTCCTCTTTTATGGAACCAGCTCCACCTTCAGTCCTGGAGGCAGACACAGTCACCACATTCAAGAGTAGACTGAAGACTTTCCTCTTTGACAGAGCTGATAGTCAGGGCTGAATCAGGTTTGCCCTGGTCCAGCCCCTGGATATGCTGGTATAGGCTTATAGCTGCTGGGGATGTTTAGGATGCACTGAGCACCTCTCTCCTCTTCTCTTTCTCCTATGGATGAATCTTCATCTCTCCATCACACATGACTAACTCTGCTTCTCCCCGGAGTCCTTCTGACTTCACGTCTCATGGGGTCATGTGACCCTCTGAGACGGCATAGATCCATCTGCTGATGGACCATCCATGGTTGGTCACTGCCCTGCTGGGACTCCGCCCACTCCTCCACTCGGGAGGTCTCCAAACTCTCCATGGTGGAATATGCCTAAATATGAACTATTGATAAACTCTGTCAGATTACTTGAATGTATTTTAACTCTAAATCTGTCTTCTGGTCACATTACATCTATTGTTCTGTCCACCTGGAGAGGATCCTCCTCTGTTCTCTCCTGAAGGGTTCTTCCCTTTTTTCCCCTGAAGGGTTATTTGGGAGTTTTTCCTGGTCCGATGTGAGGTCAGAGGTCAAAGGTCAGGATGTCTATGTGTACAGACTGTAAAGCACTCTGAGACTCATTTGTAAATTGTGAAACTGGAATATACAAATAAACTGAATTGAATTGTCAACCAAAATTTCTGCTGCAACCCCTGCTCTGTGAATTATTAGTATACCCTGCCTGACTGCTCACACACACACACACACACACACACACACACACACACACACACACACACACACACGCACGCATCCTTATCACCCTGATATGCATGTAGAATACAAACCACGAGAAACGTCAACGTGAAACATCTAAACTGATCTGGCTGCTCATGGACCTCCTCTCTGCATTCACATGGTGTGGTGCAGCCGGTGCAGCCGGTGCAGCCGGTGCAGCCGGTGCAGCCGGTGCAGCCGGTGCAGCCGGTGGATGAGTGAGCTGTGCCTCTCCAACACCAGTTAATCTAGCATGAATAATTATTTAATTATTGTCATTTCATTTCATTATAAAATATCAAATGTAAGTTTAATTTCCGGTGTCTCTCATGGACGAGGTCTGGACAGGAGGGCTGAGTGAGCTCCCCACATGCTAAACACACGGCTGTGTTAGTATGAGGCGGTCTGGTGACGACCTACATCTCTTTGTAGGCTGCCCATGGTATCTGAACCTATTGTGTCCATTGTATGTTTCATGCTTCGGCCGCTCCGTCTGCCTGGTTTCAACGTGCTGGGCTTTTCTTCCCAGGGGATGCAGGAATGTGAGCCCTCTAACTCCCCATTCCTGATGCCAGATGGTTGTAGGGAGAGCTTTGAGCCACGGCTTTACATTAAGACCGTTCTTCTATGGCAAATACAAAGGACACAGAGTTATAATGGCAAATGTTGGTCCATTTCTGACCAAGGGAAAAGGCCAGTAGGTCCAGAGAGCAAAGAACAGCAGCAGACGGGTCACGGCGTTGGATTTGAAAAGTTCATGTTGTGACATGATCATTTTAGGGCGCATAAGTCCTTAATGAAATGTACTGAAGCTCCTTTAAATAGTACCTGGTATATTGTCTGATTGATTCAAAACGCACAAAAGATAGCATCAAATCTCAGGTCCAGTGGGCGGAGGAGAAGTAGCCACGGATAAAGAAGATGGAGAAACTATTTGAGTGAAGACGCACCGACTGTAAATTAATATTAGATATAAAAAAAATGTCAAGAACATTCATGCAATACAAACAGCTTCATTCTGAAGAAAAACTGACTGGAGATGTAAAAATGAACACTCGCAGGTACACTGAAGGTCGATTGAATTGAAATTCATATTGGATCAACGACCCGTCATCACACAGAAGACGGAGCAATTCAATTCAATTCAGTTTATTTGTATAGCCCAGTTTCACAAATTACAAATTTGTCTCAGAGTGCTTTACAATCTGTACACATAGACATCCCTGACCCAAAACCTCACATCGGACCAGGAAAAACTCCCAAATAACCCTTCAGGGGGAAAAAAAGGGAAGAAACCTTCAGGAGAGCAACAGAGGAGGATCCCTCTCCAGGATGGACAGATGCAATAGATGTAATGTGTACAGAAGGACATATTTAGAGTTAAAATACATTCAAGGAATCTGACAGAGTTTATCAATAGTTCATATTTAGGCATATTCCACGATGGAGAGTTTGGAGACCTCCCAAGTGGAGGAGTGGGCGGAGTCTCAACAGGGCAGTGGCACAGCTGGCGACAGGAACTCACGATCCAACCATCGAAGGTCCATCAGCAGATGGATCTATGCCGTCTCAGAGGGTCACATGACCCCATGAGACGTGAAGTCAGAAGGACTCCGGGGAGAAAGCAGAGTTAGTCATGTGTGATGGAGAGATGAAGATTCATCCATAGGAGAAAGAAAAGAGGAGAGAGGTGCTCAGTGCATCCTAAACATCCCCAGCAGCTATAAGCCTATACCAGCATATCCAGGGGCTGGACCAGGGCAAACCTGATTCAGCCCTGACTATCAGCTCTGTCAAAGAGGAAAGTCTTCAGTCTACTCTTGAATGTGGTGACTGTCTGCCTCCCGGACTGAAGGTGGAAGCTGGTTCCATAAAAGAGGAGCTTGATAACTAAAGGCTCTGGCTCCCATTTTACATTTTAAGACTCTCGGAACTACAAGTAGCCCCGCATTTAGTGAGCGCAGCTCTCTGGTGGGGCGATACGTACTACAAGCTCTTTTAAGATATGATGGTGCATCACCAATTAAGGCTTTGTAAGTTAAGAGAAGAATTTTAAAAGTGATTCTTGATTTTACAGGGAGCCAGTGCAGAGCAGCTAGTGCAGGAGTAATGTGATCTCTTTTCTTAGTTTTAGTGAGAATACGAGCTGCAGCATTCTGAATCAACTGGAGGGACCTAAGAGATTTATTAGTGCAGCCTGATAATAAGGAGTTGCAGTAATCCAGTCTCGAAGTAACGAACGTGAACCAATTTCTCTGCATCTTTTTGAGACAAGATGTGCCTGATTTTTGAAATATTACGTAGATGGAAGAATGCAGTCCTTGAGATTTGCTTTATGTGGGAGTTAAAGGACAAGTCCCGATCAAAGATAACGCCGAGATTCTTTACAGTGGTGTTGGATGCTAGAGTAATGCCATCTACAGAAATCACATCACCAGATAATTGATCTCTGAGGTGCTCAGGGCCGAGTAGAATTACTTCGGTTTTGTCTGAGTTTAACATCAAGAAGTTGCCGGTCATCCATGTTTTTATGTCACTAAGACATGCTTGAATTTTAGTGAGTTGGTTAGTCTCCTCTGGTTTTATCGATAGATAGAGTTGAGTATCATCTGCATAACAATGAAAGTTTATAGAGCGTTTCCTGATAATATTGCCCAAAGGAAGCATGTATAAGGTAAATAGAATTGGTCCAAGCACAGAACCTTGTGGAACTCCATGACTAACGTTGGTGGTCATTGAGGCTTCATCGTTTACAAATACAAACTGAGATCGATCTGATAAATAGGATTTAAACCAACTTAGGGCGGTGCCTGAAATACCAATCGACTGCTCCAGTCTCTGTAATAGGATGTTATGGTCAATGGTGTCGAATGCAGCACTAAGGTCTAACAAGACCAGTACAGAGAGAAGTCCTTTATCTGCTGCCATTAAGAGGTCATTCGTAATCTTCACAAGTGCTGTCTCTGTGCTGTGGTGTTTTCTAAATCCTGACTGAAACTCTTCAAATAAACTATTCTGATGTAGAAAGTCACACAACTGATTTGCGACCACTTTCTCAAGGATCTTAGAGAGGAAGGAGGTTAGAGATCGGTCTGTAGTTAGCCAAAACCTCTGGATCCAGAGTGGGCTTCTTCAGGAGAGGTTTAATTACAGCTACTTTGAAGGAATGTGGTACGTGGCCTGTTAACAAAGACACATTAATATATCCAAAAGAGAGCTGCCAATTAAAGGCAAAACATCTTTAAGCAGCCTAGTCGGGATAGGGTCCAAGAGACAGGTAGACGTGTTAGAAGTAGAAACCATTAAAGATAATTGGTCACGGTTGATGGGAGAAAAGCCATCTAAATATATACCAGGACATACAGGGGTTTCAAAGCTCATTCCACTTGAGGACAGATTGGCACTGGTTAAGGGCAAGAGATTATTAATCTTGTCCCTAATAGTTCAAATCTTCTCATTGAAGAAGTTCATAAAGTCATTACTCCTGAGGTCTATAGGAATACTGGGCTCCACAGAGCTGTGACTCTCTGTCAGCCTGGCTACAGTGCTAAAGAGAAACCTGGGGTTGTTCTTATTCTTCTCTATTACTGATGAGTAATATTCTGCTCTGGCATTGCGGAGGGCCTTCTTATAAGTTTTAAGACTATCTCGCCAAACTAAGCGGGATTCTTCCGATTAGTTGAACGCCAAATGCTTTCAAGCTTTCGTGACGTTTGCTTTAATGTCTTGGGTCTGAGGGTTATACCAGGAGCAGACCTCCTCTTCCTCACCCTCCTCTTCTTCAGAGGGGCTATCGAGTCCAGTGTCATTCTCAGTGAGCCTGTGGCACTATCAACAAGATGATCAATCTGGGACGGACTAAAGTTAGACCAGGAGTCCTCTGTTATATTGAGACATGGTATTGAATCAAGTGCAGAATGAATCGCTTCTTTAAATTTAGCTACAGCACTGTCAGTTAGACATCTGGTGTAGAAACTTTTGACTAGCGGTGTACACAGCGGTAGTATAAACTCAAAAGTTATAAGGCTGTGGTCTGACAGAAGAGGATTCTGTGGGAAGACCTTCAAATGCTCAATGTCAACGCCATATGTAAGAACAAGATCAAGCGTGTGGCCAAAGCTGTGAGTGGGTTTCTGTACTCTCTGACGAAAGCGATCGAGTCCAACAATGAGATGAATGCAGTACCTAGGCCATCATTATCAACATCCACATGAATATTAAAATCTCCTACAATAATAACTTTATCAGTTTTAAGAACCAAACTTGATATAAATTCTGAAAATTCTGATATAAACTCTGAATATGGACCGGGTGGCCGGTACAGAATCACTAATAGAATCGGCTGTAATGTTTTCCAGGTTGGATGTGAAAGACTAAGAACAAGGCTTTCAAATGAGTCGTAATTTAATTTAGGTTTAGGATTTATTAAAAGGCTCGAGTCAAAGATGGCTGCTACTCCACCTCCTCGACCGGTGTCTCGAGGAATGTGAGTATTAACATGACTTGGAGGAGTCGACTCATTTAGGCAGACATATGCTTCATGGTGCAGCCATGTTTCAGTTAGACAACATAGATCAATGTGATTATCTGTTATTAAATCATTTAGTAACACAGCTTTAGATGACAGAGATCTAATATTTAGGAGACCACATTTAATAGTCCTGTTTTGTTGCACTGCTGAAATAATGGTGTTAACTTGTATAAGGTTATTGTGTACGACTCCTCTTGTGTTTACTTTAGATTTATTTAATTTAAGTGGCCGTGGGACAGACACAGTCTTCACAGTCTCTATTCTAGAGTAATGGATGGGTAACTGCTTGACAAGAAGAGCAGAGAAGGGTGTTAAACTACAACTCTGCTCCCGGTTCCTGATCTGAACCCCGGGTTGTCATGGATACGGTGATCAACGTGGTCATATTCGCAGAAATGAGACGCGCTCCTTCCAACGTGGGATGGACGCCGTCCCTCCTCATCAGATCAGGTTTTCCCCAGAAAGTCTTCCAGTTGTCTCGTAGCCCACCTTATTCGCTGGGCACCACTTCGACAGCCAGCGGTTGAAAAGACGACATACGGCTATATAATTCGTCAGTTTTCAAATTTGGGAGAGGGCCAGAAAATTACGGTGTCCGACAACGTCTTGGCATAAGCACACACCGATTCCACATTCATTTTACTGACTTCCGACCCACGGGCTCGGGCCGTTACCACCGGCATGTATTACAATCTGACTGTACCTACGCTCATCCTTAGCCAGCAGCTTCAAACAAGACTCCACGTCGCCCGCTCTGGCCCCGGGAGGCACACTACCCTGGTCCGCGGCCGCTATCTTCACGTCCTGACTATAGAGCTCCCGATAACCAGGGTGTTCTCCTCAGCGGGTGTGTCGCTGAGCAGGAAAAAGCGGTTTGAACGTGAAGTGGTTGGTGCACAGCAGGCTTCTGTATAGACTTACCACTCTTGCGAACAGTTACCCATCCTCCTGGCTGGCCAGGCGCTGCCGGGAGCTAGTAGCTACCTGTGGCTCCGACCGGCTACGGGAGAGGGCGGGCTAACTAGCATAGCTGGCTGAGTTTCGATGGCGCGGAGCCGTGCATCTAACCCACTTAGACCTGCCTCCAACCTAGCAAATAAACTGCACTTGTTGCATGTACCGTTATCATTAAGGGAGGCAGGGAGATAACTATACATGAGACACACTGAGCAAGACGGAAAGAGAGGGAGAGAAGGAAGAGACATGC
>CM070107.1:23980000-23995000 GCA_036178185.1 Liparis tanakae
CTCTCCTCCTCCCTCCTCCTCCTCCTCCTGCCCTCCTCCTCCTCCTCCTGCTCCTCCTCCTCCTCCCCTCCTGCTCCTCCCTCCTCCTCCTCCCTCCTCCTCCTCCTCCTCCCTCCTCTCCTCCTCCTCCTCCCTCCTGCTCCTCCTCCTCCTCCTCCTCCTCCTCCCTCCCTCCTCCCTCCTCTCCCTCTCCTCCCTCTCCCTCTCCCTCCTCCTCCTGCCTCCTCCCCCTCCTCCTCTCCTCCTCCCTGCTCCTCCTCCTCCTCCCTCCCTCCTCCTCCTCCTGCTCCTCCTCCTCCTCCTCCCTCTCCTCCCTCCCTCCTCTCCCTGCTCCTCTCCTCCTCTCCTGCACCTCCTCCTCCCTCCCTCCTCCTGCCCTCCTCCTCCTCCTGCTCCTCCTCCTCTCCCTCCCTCCTCCTCCTGCTCCTCCTCCTCCCTCCTGCTCCTGCTCCTCCTCCTCTCCTCCTCTCCCCTCCTCCCTCCTCCCCTCCTCCTCCTGCTCCTCTCCTGCTCCTCCTCCTCCTCCCTCCCTCCTCCTCCTGCTCCTCCCTCTCCTCTCCCCTGCTCCTCCTCCCTCCTCCTCCTCCCCTGCTCCTCCTCCTCCTCCCTCCTGCTCCTCCTCCTCCCTCCTCCTCCTGCTCCTCCCTCCTCCCTCTCCCTCCCTCCCTCCTCCCTCCTCTCCTGCTCCTCCTCCCTCCTCCTCCTGCTCCTCCTCCTCTCCTCCTCTCCTCCCTCCTCCTCCTCCTCCTCTCCTCCTGCTCCTCCTCCTCCTGCTCCTCCCTCCCTCTCCCTCCCTCCCTCCTCCTCCTCCCTCCTCCTGCTCCCTCCTCCCCTCCTCCTCCCTCCCTCCCTCCTCCTCCTCCTCTCCTCCCTCTCCTCCTCTCCTCCTGCTCCTCCTCCTCCCTCCTCCTCCTCCTCCTCCTCCCTCCCTCCTCCTCTCCTCCTCCCTCCCTCCTCCTCCTCCTCCTCCTCCTCCTCCTGCACCTCCTCCTCCTCCTCCCTCCTCCTCCCTCCTCCTCCTCCTCCCTCCCTCCCTCCTCCTCCCTCTCCCTCCTCCTCCTCCTCCTCCTCCCTCCCTCCTCCTCCCTCCTCCTCCCCTCCCTGCTCCCTCCTCTCCCTGCACCTCCCTCCCTCCCTCCCCTCCTCTCCCTCCTCCCTCCTCCCTCCTCCTCCTCCCTCCTCCTCCTCCTCCTCCTCCTCTCCTCCCTCCTCCTCCTCCTCCTCCTCCTCCTCCTCCTCCTCCTGCCCTCCCCTCCTCCTCCTCCTGCCCTCCTCCTCCTCCTCCTCCTCCTCTTCCTCCCTACCTCCTCCTTTCCCTCCCTCCTCCTCACTACACCACCTCCTCCTTTCCCTCCTCCCTCCTCCTCTCCTCCTCCTCCTCCTCCTCCTCCTCCTCTCCTCCTCCTCCTCCCTCCTCCTCCTGCCCTCCCTCTCCTCCTCTCCTCCCTCCTCCTCCTCCTCCTCCTCTCCTCCTCCTCCTCCCTCCCCTCCCTCCTCCTCCTCCCCCTCCTCCTCCTCCCCTCCTCTCCTCCTCTCCCTCCCTGCTCCTCCTCCCCTCCTCCTCTCCTGCTCCCTCCTCCTCTCCTCCTCCTCCTCCCTCCCCTCCCTCCCTCTCCTCCTCCTCCTCCTCCTCCTCCACCTCCTCCTCCCTCCCTCCTCCCTCCCCTCCTGCTCCTCCTCCTCCTCCCTCCTCCTCCCTCCTCCCTCCTCCTCCTCCTCCTCCTCCCTCCTGCTCCCTCCTCCTCCTGCTCCTCCCTCCTCCCTCCCTCCTGCCCTCCTCCTCCTCCTCCTCCCTCCTCCCTCCTCCCTCCTCCTCCCTCCTCTCCTCCTCCTCCTCCTCCTCCTCCTCCTCCTCCTCCTCCTCCTCCTCCTCCTGCTCAGCAGGTCATGACGTGTTTGTCCTCTGACGTTGTTTGGTGATAAATCAACAACAACATCAGCGCTGCTGAACATGACGTCACGACTGGTCCCGTTTCATGAACAAATAAACAAGCAAAAACTCACGAGCCTTACAGCTTTTTACTGACGTTATGTTTAGAGAAGAGAGAGAGGAGAGAGAGAATTCTTATTCCATTCTATTTAACGGACTAGTCTGGGATTTGCGTGGCCAGACTAAAAAAAACATCGTAGTGCGTCTCTGGTGTTGTCCAGAGGGCCACGTGGAGGCGGCCCTCTCCGGCCCGCGGGCCTTAGTTTGAGGACCGCTGCTCTTGGCTGTTGATGTCTGTCAATATCGCTCATTTTGAAAATGACATAAGAGGACAATACGGATCAGAATCAGACCAGGAGGGCGATACGGGGTGGCATGACGACCCATTAGCCAATCAGAACGCTCGGTCAGGATTTATTTGGGCATTGGGTGCCCTTTCTTTTGGTTTGAGCACCGGCCCCCCAACATGTCTGTGCACGGGCCTGCCTGCAGATGCCCGTTGTCCTGCCTGCAGATGCCCGTTGTCCTGCCTGCAGATGCCCGTTGTCCTGCCTGCAGATGCCCGTTGTCAGACCTACAGATGCCCGTTGTCAGACCTACAGATGCCCGTTGTCCTGCCTGCAGATGCCCGTTGTCAGACCTGCAGATGCCCGTTGTCAGACCTACAGATGCCCGTTGTCAGACCTGCAGATGCCCGTTGTCAGACCTACAGATGCCCGTTGTCAGACCTACAGATGCCCGTTGTCAGACCTACAGATGCCCGTTGTCAGACCTACAGATGCCCGTTGTCAGACCTACAGATGCCCGTTGTCAGACCTACAGATGCCCGTTGTCAGACCTACAGATGCCCGTTGTCCTGCCTGCAGATGCCCGTTGTCCTGCCTGCAGATGCCCATTGTCAGACCTACAGATGCCCGTTGTCAGACCTACAGATGCCCGTTGTCAGACCTACAGATGCCCGTTGTCAGACCTACAGATGCCCGTTGTCAGACCTACAGATGCCCGTTGTCAGACCTGCAGATGCCCGTTGTCAGACCTACAGATGCCCGTTGTCAGACCTACAGATGCCCGTTGTCAGACCCACAGATGCCCGTTGTCAGACCTACAGATGCCCGTTGTCAGACCTACAGATGCCCGTTGTCAGACCTACAGATGCCCGTTGTCCTGCCTGCAGATGCCCGTTGTCAGACCTACAGATGCCCGTTGTCAGACCTACAGATGCCCGTTGTCCTGCCTGCAGATGCCCGTTGTCCTGCCTGCAGATGCCCATTGTCAGACCTACAGATGCCCGTTGTCAGACCTACAGATGCCCGTTGTCAGACCTACAGATGCCCGTTGTCCTGCCTGCAGATGCCCGTTGTCCTGCCTGCAGATGCCCATTGTCAGACCTACAGATGCCCGTTGTCAGACCTGCAGATGCCCGTTGTCAGACCTACAGATGCCCGTTGTCAGACCTACAGATGCCCGTTGTCAGACCTACAGATGCCCGTTGTCAGACCTACAGATGCCCGTTGTCAGACCTACAGATGCCCGTTGTCAGACCTTCTCCTCTCCTCCTCAGGCATCGTGTCGCTGATCTCTCTGGTGACCCTCTCCTACGACCGCTACAGCACGCTGACGGTTTACAACAAGCGGGGGCCGGATTACCGCAAGCCGCTGCTGGCTATCGGGGGCTCCTGGCTGTACTCCCTGGTCTGGACAGTGCCCCCCCTGCTGGGCTGGAGCAGCTATGGCATCGAGGGGGCAGGAACCAGCTGCTCCGTGTCCTGGACGCTGCAGACGGCCCAGTCCCACGCCTACATCATCTGCCTCTTCACCTTCTGCCTGGGCCTGCCCATGCTGGTGATGATCTACTGCTACAGCCGGCTGCTCTGGGCCGTCAAACAGGTAGGCAGGGGACCAAGTGTGTGTGTGTGTGTGTGTGTGTGTGTGTGTGTGTGTGTGTGTGTGTGTCCTGTCTGATGTTGAAAGCAAAACCACACATTGATGATAAATTGGTGCCTAACCCAATTCTACCTCTAACACTCTGAAAGCTTGGAAGTGGCCAACTCAGTTTGTAGTTTATTCTTAACAAAGAACTGCCTGGTTATCCCTAATTTGGGTATTTTGCAACCGTCTCCAATGGTATTCCACTTTTACGGTGGAAAAGTATTCCCCCAAACCTTTCAAACCAAAGACACGTACAACTGATGGATGCTCAGGCAGCTGCCCTGTGAAGGGGTTCATCGCGATGGCTAGTGGAGGCACGAGGACCCCTTCCCTTTAAATTAAAGTAGAACCAAAAAACTATATTTAATATAATCCACACAAGCTCCTGTGGGTCTATGTTTCCATGGTCAAGGAAGAGAGATTGTGAGGTTTCTGGTCTCGCTATGGAGGATAATCAGGATAGTGTGCCTGTCATGTGCCGCTGTGCACACTTCCCTGGGATGCCTTGTGTTCCTTGCACTACAGTGAGCATCTATCTCACTGTAAGATCTTCACTGAGGTGATTCAAACAACGACCCCCAGCATCCTTTCAGATCGTCTGCATACCACATCTGATCAAAGTCATTGCCAAAGTGTCCATTGTCAAGCTTTTGACCCTTTTCAGACTTCTACCTTCTCCTTGCACCGTGGGAGTAGGTGCCGTGAATCCCATCTCTGCTTCTGACTCTCTGAGTATCGACCAAACACATTAACTGATAGTGGGAGCATGCTAAATAAATGATGCCCTGAAATACAACAAACTGGTTCTCAGCTTGAAGTCCAAGTGAAGCGCCCTGAGCTCCTCTGTCCATAACAAGTTGTGGACTTCTGATGGCTGGAATGACTAAGTTACTAGTTTACATAAGCATCTTATTTTGTTTTACTGTAGGAAATGAAGATTGCACTTGTTTTTATTTTGTATTTCTAGACCAGGGATGTGATCTAAGAGCTTGGTTTTCATTCTATTCTATTCTCTCTTGACTTAAAGCTATGCATCGTCACCGTCATGCACATTTGAGCTATCTGTGGTATGCCAACTGCTGCTGTGAGATTCGGGCGAGTCTTTCCTGCTTTTAGGTTAAATCCTTTGCACTCCCAGGGATTTGCTTTGTTTATTCCTGAGTGCAGAACGGGTTTTATCATTGCATTACCTCGACAGTAAAGCCTAAAGACAAATCTCTTTCTTTAGTTGTTGTAATCCGATATCTCTGTAAGGCACTTTAGACCTTTGTTTTTTAAAAGCTTTACAAATGCAGATTACGAGAAGACGATTACAATATACACAAACACGGTAAACTATTCAATTCATGGCGATCATTAGATGTAGAAGGAAATATGCTTTAACCAATCATTTAAAGCCCCGTTTCCCACTTAACACAATAGATACACCAACATTTGGCGTTTGTCTTTAGGGGAGAAGAATAGAATCAGATTTAATCTCTGGACGGACATTATTTAGTAGTCATCGTCATGGATGGAGCGTGACGCTCCATGCTTTATGCTTTTCACCTCCTTTGTAGCGCAATACAACAAATACAAGCAGCAGGGGTTTGGAGACTAATTAAAATGTATTAACATGTATTACGCTTTCCTCAGAGAACAGAGAACAGCTCTCTCGTCTTCATTCAACCTCCAACGATTATCATTAAATAAACATCTGGGTCTCTTCCACGGTTTCATCCATCACAATTTAGAGTTATCAACTATTTTTTACTGGTTTGCCCGTGTTTCAAAAATATATACGACATGTATGCTCCAAGTGGAAAAGAGGGTCATGTTACTAGAGTGAAATGATATGTTCACCTTCCCTCTGAGTCGGTCTCCTCCAGTAGGAGTGAGTATCTTTTGAAGTCATCCATGAGCCGAGCTGCTCTCCTTCAGTTAAATTCGTTAAATCTGAGCTTCATTTGCCATCAGGGGCTGTTTGGAGGTTTTTCGAGTGTGTCGTAGAAGGATGAATTTATATATATATATATATATATATATGAATTTATTTCATGTTTATATGCATCCACCGAACAGAGGGCGAGAGAAAGAATAAAGAAAAGCTATCTGTGTGTGAAGAGATCCAGAGTGTTAATTAGATTAGGATACATCTAGATTAATTATCTTAAATACTTACATCCAGGGACAAGTAGTGCAAGTACATTTCTTGAATTTCTTCACTGATGAATTTGTCAGTGTAAAGATATAATTGTGTATATATATATATATATATATCTTTAAAGAGTGATCTCTGCATTATATTGCACACAAAGGGCCTTCGGGCTCTTAAAAGCTTGAGGGATTAGATACGCAGATTGGTCATGGAATTAGCGCCACTAAAGTAACTATAACCCTAATGTGTAATATCAAAGTCTTTTTACCCTCACATGAAGCACATTTCCACACTAAATTCTCAAATCTGACACACAGAACACCTCTGGCAAGCAAATACTGAACTAATGGGAACTCAAAAGGTGTCATGATGCATACAAAACATAACAAGTTTCTCTAATTGTTTTTTTAATTAGCAAAGTGGAGTATCAAAGTACGGACCATTTCAATTCGTTTGGGAAAAGTACATCCCCCTCAAATTAATAACCTCTTTTTTCAAATGTCTGTCGTCTTATGGCATGATCATCGCAGCTCGGGCCATGAGGGAATTTGGGATGTCAGAACTTCACAGCACAAACTCACCAGCTGACGAGCAAGTTGGGAAATGAACAAAGTGATCCGGCGGAGGAGCAGAGGGTCTCACCTCCGGTAAAGCCAACCTCTCTAACGGTCCCCTGCAGGTGGGCAAGGTCCGGAGGACGGCGGCCCGCCGCAGAGAGTACCACATCCTGTTCATGGTGCTGACCACGGCGGCCTGCTACGTGCTGTGCTGGATGCCGTACGGCGTGGTGGCCATGATGGCCACCTTCGGCCCGCCCGACACCATCAGCCCCGTGGCCAGCGTGGTGCCGTCTCTGCTGGCCAAGAGCAGCACCGTCATCAACCCGCTCATCTACATCCTCATGAACAAACAGGTGAGCACGAGACACGCATGGACCACAGCTTTATTCACACAGTAAAAAAGACCAATTACAACAGCTGGAATTATACAAATGTTCTATTTCAATGTCAATTCAAGTGTAAGAAGAGAATTCACCGTCCAATCAGTCAAGACCAACACCCTAGTAAGGCGGCTGCCAGGGAGACGGGACCTTCGCATGGTCAGTCGTGCGTGCTTCTTTCTCTCTGCCTCTGTTCAGGTGTGCAGGAGGGGGGAAATGGAAATGTTGAACAATCAATTAGAGGCACTGTGGGGCAGAAATCCCCCACAATATTGAGTAAAAACATGACATGACACATAGGCCTGGAGGAGAAATGGATTACACGGCGTCTGCAAACACGTTTGGTCATCCCGTCACACGATGTCCTGCAGGTCATCCTGACAATAATTGCCTTGAAGAGGAATACAAATTCAATCAAACTCCATCTTTGTTAGCACCGTAGGAGTCCTGCTACGGTCCTTAACACACCTTGATTAAACATAATAAAAAATTGAATTTGGCACAATGCATTGCACTGAATCAAGTGCTCCCAGGGAACTACTAGTAGCTGCACCGCAGCTGGATGACATTTCCCTTTCCATAAGCATGCATTCAAATCTTCAAAACACCACTTAAGAAATGTTGTAGCAGAATGGCCTCGCGGCGTTGATGACGGTGGCGTCTCCCTGCAGCACGGCCCGGTTTGAGGCTCGGAGCCCTGATCCTGATGTGCATGCTCTGTGCATTGGAAAGTTATCAACACCATTTAGAAATATATGTACATGTACAATTTGTGCAGGGTCTCTGCACCTTCAGTGTATTACAATCACGGGCAATTAAATGTTGATAATCGATGTCAACAGAGAAACATAAAGAGCAACAGAGAGGAACAGCTGCATGATTCAAATGAAGGATGAAACCTCCTTAAAGACGTCCACCTGTTGTCTTCAGTCCGTTTCCTTGTTCCAAGACTCTTCTAATAGCCGAACAAACAATCCACGAGAACCTGGGGCTGGGTGTCTTATCAAACTTATCAAACCTTTTCGTTTTGCATTCTCAGCTAAGTGCGTCCGCAGCCGTCCAATAGGGATGGGCGATGTGACCCTGTACTGAACGCAAGATCCTTTCTCAACTGTCAGATAATATTTCTTTCCAATTTTCTTCCGAGGCAGCTGAACATGAAGGAGAACAACTGCTCTGCGGCGATATGAGATTTACAGAATTTTGCATCAATGTGATGAAACGCTCGCCGTGTGTAATTCACTGAATTAGTCGTTCCCATCTGGTTATTTCGCTCTAGATCCACTCAGTTCCCAGTGTAGGCCACTGTGCCCAAAGCCATCCTGTGGGATGCTTAAAGACGATATTCATGAAGAACGATGTGGATTTAAGTCGTTTTAGAGGCTGTAGTAGTTTGTGGTGCCGTTGAGTCGTTATGCATTAGAGTGATATATATATATATATATATATATATATATATATATATATATATATATATATATATATCTGGGATGTGTTTCTAATACTTCATCCACCTTGAAGGAGTTTGTGTTTATTAACTCGGCTTTTAGCAAAGTGTGCCCATTCAGCGGTCAACTGAGTGTCGGTTCTCAACAGAATTTCCATCAACTTTACTATTTCAAGACATCCAGTTCATCAATGTCACCATGTAAATAGAGATTTTTAATCTATATCGCCCACCCAGACTGTCCAGCGTTGACATGTTTCCTTTTGTTCAGGTGTAGGTGAAGGTTCTTTATGTAAAAGAGAAATATATACCAGCACATGTTTAAAGTAGCGCGGACACATTTTGCATCGTACCCAGCCCGACAGTCCTCTGCCCTTCACGACACAGAGCCATCGGCGTACATCATCACAGACATCAGACCACTCGAGGCAACATGTCCGAGACACGTCTTCACATCTTGTATGGAACCACAACCAATGGCACGAGAACATGTTAGAGAATAGCACACTTAGCAAAAGAAATCTCTTTTAAAAGGCAATATCTTTCATGTCTCCCTCTCCACGCTGATCCAGAGCCTCCACAGTTTGCTGTTGATATGTCACGGATTGACCGTAAAATAAAAAATCATCCAGCCGGAGACAAAACAATTGAGCTGCAGAAGGGTAGAAACCAATAATAGAGAATACAGGAGATATGAGACAGCAATAGTTGTAGAAAATGAGCTTTGGGCTGTTTCAACACAATAACCCCAGAGAGCACACGGGGTACGCAGCGGTGAGCTCCAGGGAGGCCGGCCATTACGCGTCCTGGAAAATTACATTCAGCAAGGAGTAAAGTCGACCTTCAAAAACTGGGCTGGGGATGGCTGAGCCGAGTGTTGAACCCCCGCTCCAAACCTCTCAGGGGAATTAAACTCCACGCAGTCCTGCTGCAGTCATGAACAGCCACGAGGAAACCCGAGGGACGGGGCGGCTGAACTCGCAGGTTGGCCCATTCGCTTGATTCAAAATCACAATGTCAGTAAAACAACCCCACAAAAAAGTTACTTTAGCTCGGATGAATCCCAAAAAAAGTCAACCGGTGTGTTTCTCCATGTGGGCGATGAGACGGGCTCCTTGACGCTCGAAGAGAAATCATCTAAACATGTGAAGAGCGACAGACTGGGAGACGGGCATGCAGCGGAAAGTCATCCCCCCCCCCCCCCCCCCCCCGACAACACAGACACAACTTGTGATTCAACACGATTACATCAGAGGGATGTCGATAAGGAACACCTGCTGGAGGAGATGACATGTACAGACACCAGGGCTGCGACAGCGTCTGTGGACACGTTGTTCTACACGGGGAGCATTTCTCCAAGGTGTGTGTGTGTGTGTGCGTGTGTGTGTGTGTGTGTGTGTGTGTGTTGTTGCATTTAGGACATTCAGCGTGGAGGACTTCTTTTCTTATTCACAACCCTTTGGACCAGTAGAAAACAAAACAAACATCTCCGTCATGAACAGTGGCGTTTCCTTTGAGTGAGAACCACCCGTACTATTCTTCTTCTTTAAAACACTGTTAACACCACTGAAACACCCAGTTATTAAAACTCCCTATCTTAAAACACGTATGTGTTGCTACCCTCGTCCGCTCCACAGCTAACCTGGCTGGGCTACAGCGGAGAGGACGTCTCGTTCGTCTCCATCGGGGAGACTTCACTGCCGTCTAAAGTTCCTTCAGAGCCTCCATGCTGATCCTCCTGGAGGGCTCTGGCTTATGTTCTTCATGGGTCTAATTTGAATCCTGTAAGCTCCTCCTCGTCTCCAGTGCTTTATTGCACCTCTCCTGTAGTCAGCCAGAAGAGGCCACAGTGTGTGTGTCTTCAGAGCCCGGTTCATGTCTCAGACGTCACACGTGAGGCTGCTGAGGCCCGGCAGAGTGACCCGGCCCTTCCTCCGGAGGTCGCTCTCGGGGCCCGTGTTCATCCTCTGGATCAGGCTCTTCTCGTACAGGAGGGGGTGGTAGGCGCCCAGCGTGCAGGCGGCATCGTAGTAACGCTCGTGGTAGTGGCACAGGTCCGTCTGCCTCATGGAGGGGATGTACTCGTACACGTGCACCTGCTCGCACAGCGCCATCATCAGGAGGATCCCTGCAAGGCGACAGAGAGTAGAGAGTTCAGGTGGACATATTCAAAGAAACGTCCTTACTTTAAAAACTGTTCCTCAGACCGCAGTGAGTCACTGCCACGTCACACAAATCAATGCATGTACACCAAATGAGATGCTGCCATCTTTAGCCGGCATATCAATTGCATCTTTAACAGAATAGTTTGACAATTTGAGAATGACATGTGGGGGAACCGCTCGCCCGTTTACTGACTCCCAGGTTGTAGCCGGAAGGCGTAATAATAAATATATAAACCTGCTATATGTTTTAAAGCGACACTATGTAACGTTTCCCTGTAGCGCCCCCTTCAGGTATTTAACGTTTACTTCAGTGTCGTGAACTTCTGGCTCTGAGCCATATTTATTAGCATATTTTTCTAGAACATGTTTTCCTAGAACATGTTATAAGCCAGTCGGTTTTGTTTTTCCAGAAGTTGATCCTCTTAAAGCCCCACTATGTAACTTTTCCCTTGTAGCGCCCCCTTCAGGTATTTAACGTGGGGGGGCTAGTGAGAGTTTGCCCGTACATACGGTACTACAGCCTGGGAGCGGGCGGCTAAAGAATCTCACATTCAGCAGTTTTCTGGCCACAGACCCCGATGGAGGAGGAGACATCAACATATTAAAAGTCATTGTAGCGGAACCATTTTTTTCAAGCTGTTATTTTAAGGTGGAAAAGTTACATAGTGGGGCTTTAAATTGTCCAATTCAGATCAAATGTGTTCAGACCTCGAACTCTGATACTGATGCATTGTAAATAAGACCCGATGTGGGGGGACCCGTTTATAATCATCAATCTTTACGATGAAGTCATACAAAACCAAGGAAACCATGACATTTTTTAATCTAAAGTAAACTTTACTTTTGCATAACTGGGCGGTTTGTATTATATTTATGTTACACAGCTTTCCACCACTTCCCTGGGAGAAGAGCCGTCAGAGTCCTGGCCCTGCAGACGGAGAGGGAGTCGTGCTCATAGTCCTTTGTTACGAGTCATATTTGTCTTCAGTGTTTCCAATTAGCATGCGAGCAGTGAGCGTTGACCATCGTCTGCCGAGCTGTCAGAGAATTTACCCGGAAACAAAAGAGTGATGACATAAGAGGAAGAAAGAGAGAAAAACACTTATTTTCCGACAGACGCATTCCGACCTTTCTGTAAATTAAGGTCAAAACTAACCAGGACACAAACTCAGCCAGGGTACATACGGAGGATAACAATGTCGTCATGTTATGGCGTGCAAGTGTGTGTGTGTGTGAGTGTGTGTGAGTGTGTGTGTGTACATCTGCTCCAGGAGCAACACAGATGACATGAAAGTGCACTAGGGCGGCGATTTCTAATAAACAGAAGATTTGTGAGTCTGTCTGCAAGCTTCAAGTCAAAGTCTCTGATGATCCTAAGAACTCTCCACGTTTACACCCTCTGTCTTTCCCTCCCTCTCTCTCTCTCTCTCCCTCCCTCTCTCTCTCAGTTCTACAGGTGTTTCTTGGTTCTGTTCCACTGTGATCACGGGTCAGCAGAGAGCGGTACCACCTCCATGCCCTCCAAGACCACGGCGGTCCATCTGAACCGCCGAGTCCACAGCAACACGGTGGCCTGCACCGCCCAGGTCTCCACCGACGGCCTCCAGCAGGGCGGCGCCACCTTGGCCGCCCGGCCCCCCAGCCCCCCCGCCCAGGGAGGGCTCCACCTGAGCCTGAGCGTTCTCAACGCCACCGGGCGGGACACGCGCTCGTGATGGCGAAGCCGCGGCTCGGTGGTCACATTTAGGACGCGAAGCGGGACGCCCGTTGAACGTGTGACCGGCCGATTGAACACGCGACCGTTTGATGAACACGCGACCGGCTGATTGAACGTGTGACCGGCCGATTGAACACGCGACCGGCCGATTGAACGTGTGACCGGCCGATTAAACACGCGACCGGCCGATTGAACACGCGACCGGCCGATTAAACATGTGACCGGCCGATCGAACGTGCGACCGGCCGATCGAACGTGCGACCCGCCGATTGAACCTGTGACCGGCTGATTGAACATGTGACCGGCCGATTGAATCTGTGACCGGCTAATTGAACGTGCGACCGGCCGATCGAACATGCGACCGGCCGATTGAACCTGTGACCGGCTGATTGAACCTGCGACCGGCCGATCGAACGTGCGACCGGCCGATTGAACCTGTGACCGGCTGATTGAACGCGTGACCAGCCGATTAAACACGCGACCGGCCAATTGAACCTGTGACCGGCCGATCGAACCTGTGACCGACTGATTGAACCTGTGACCGGCCGATTGAACGCGGGACCGGCCGATCGAACACGCAACCGGCCAATTGAACCTGTGACCGGCCGATTGAACATGTGACCGGCCGATCGAACGTGCGACCGGCCGATCGAACCTGTGACCGGCCGATTGAACCTGTGACCGGCCGATTGAACCTGTGACCGGTCGATTGAACGCGGGACCGGCCGATTGAACGCGGGACCGGCCGATTGAATGCGCAACCGGCCGATCGAACCTGTGACCGGCCGATTGAACCTGTGACCGGCCGATTGAACATGTGACCGGTCGATTGAACGTGTGACCGGCCGATTAAACACGCGACCGGCTGATTGAACCTGTGACCGGCTGATTGAACATGTGACCGGCCGATTGAATCTGTGACCGGCTGATTGAACGTGCGACCGGCCGATCGAACATGCGACCGGCCGATTGAACCTGTGACCGGCCGATTGAACATGTGACCGGCCGATTGAACATGTGACCGACTGATTGAACATGTGACCGGCCGATCGAACGTGCGACCGGCCAATTGAATCTGTGACCGGCTGATTGAACGTGTGACCGGCCGATCGAACGTGCGACCGGCCGATTGAACGTGTGACCGGCCGATCAAACCTGTGACCGGCCGATTGAACATGTGACCGGCCAATTGAACCTGTGACCGGCCGATCGAACGTGCGACCGGCCGATTGAACCTGTGACCGGCCGATTGAACCTGAGACCGGCCGATCGAACGTGCGACCGGCTGATTGAACGTGTGACCGGCCGATCGAACCTGTGACCGGCCGATCGAACCTGTGACCGGCTGATTGAACGTGTGACCGGCCGATCGAACCTGTGACCGGCCGATTGAACGTGCGACCGGCCAATTGAACCTGTGACCGGCCGATTGAACGTGCGACCGGCCAATTGAACCTGTGACCGGCCGATTGAACATGTGACCGACTGATTGAACATGTGACCGGCCGATCGAACCTGTGACCGGCCGATTGAACGTGCGACCGGCCAATTGAACCTGTGACCGGCCGATTGAACATGTGACCGACTGATTGAACATGTGACCGGCCGATCGACCGTGCGACCGGCCAATTGAACCTGTGACCGGCCGATTGAACATGTGACCGGCCCCCCCCACTTTGTGACAGAGATATGTAACGTTAGGTAGAGACGACGTAACGAGGGGCTTTACGGAAGAAGCTTTGGGTTCAAAGTACATACGTTGCCCCCGAGCAGAGCCAGTGTCTTCAGACCAGCCGTCAACTGTATGTTTTAAAGGCTTCTGAACTAGTGAGGAACACACGGTTATGCTGAAGCTTTCATGGACACGCTGCATCCCTCCAGCACGATGTGGGTTGTGTGGATGTTTGTGATGAGGCCCGGCTCGCAGTCGGCTGACCATCCATCCTTCAAGGCGCCTGAAGGGTTCAGGTCTGGAACTCGTGTCTTTGTGGCTCTTGCTTTGTGCAAAGAAATTGTAATGTTGAAACTGGCGACGGATCTTCTGGAAGCCGCTCACCGTTGTATTAAATATAAGTGTGTGAGAAAGAGCATCGGGGGGGCGTTCGACACAAATGAACAAAAGTACACAACAGCATGCGCACCTCTACGTGTGTCACGTTATAAAGTGCTTAGTCCTCGTTGTCTATATTTCTTGTCTGTGCGCTTGACGTTTTAAAGATGTTCATGTCTGTTATCGCCTGTCATGTGATCGTCTCCTCCTGAGTTCACTGGACGCCATCGCTCCGCTGGAGATTCAGAGTCGTGCTTCTCCAAGGAGAGTCTTTAGTAGACGGATGTTTGATCACGTTACTGTCTACTCCAGCCTCTGTTTTGTCAAGTTGTATACACAATTATATAATCTTGATCGGCAGTGTTTATTTTATTACTGAATCGCTCCGTCTGTGTTGAGGTTCCTCTTTTGATCCGTGTTCGTTGTCTTAGTGAATGATTGTGTTGCATGCTTTTTATACATTAAATTCTAAATTGTTCACAATGAGGAGAGACGTCCAAATTACAATAAAAATGTTAAACTTGACACATTAATCCTAAAGTCTTACAGCTGATCGATCCTCGTCTTGGTGGATGAAGCTCGACTTGTGTTCATTCTTTATGTGGAAACAAGACAAAGTCCATCATGTGTTACTGTATGATTTTGTGGCATGTTTTTTTATTTTTTATTGTGTGTAATCTGTTCA
>CM070107.1:24000000-24005000 GCA_036178185.1 Liparis tanakae
GAGAATTAACTCAAAATGCAAAGCTCAAGCTCACAATTTTACTTTTGTGGTGCACAACCATTAGTCAAAGAAAAACGACATAGTGTCTAGGTTGTATCCCTCTTGCTTGCTGCTAAAGCAATTAAATAACAAATATGTATGAGAATTATAGCTATGCTGTGATGAATAACAGATGTTCATTGTGGCTAGCGGTAATACAGCTACAGAATATATAACGCCTGATATGTGCTTTGTTGTGTCATCGGCACAAAACATCAGAGTCACGACCAACACGGAGAAACGGAAATGAAGAACCATTCTTGACAAGTACGTTCCAAGTGACACGACGTGCCATCGATACCACAACAATAATAGTCTGTGGCCCCGAGGTAAACACATGCTCCGGATCAGCGTTGTCATGGTGATGATGATGATGAGGGGGTTGGACTACGTGGAGGGTTCAGGCACACAGGAGAAAGTGGGAACAACTGCCAGAAGATGATGCGCCTTCCACTACACCAGCGCTCCTAGAATAATGTCGTGTTTTATACAACAAACATGTCTGTGAGAGGGACGTTGTGAATATTCACGAGCAAGAGAGCGATGTGAAGTGTACAGCGACACGCTGGAGAGCTTCACAGACCAACGGCGCACGGACGAGCCGCGGTGGGGCGCGTTACGTACAATACACAAGATAACATGTCCTTGTGTGTGTGTGTGTGTGTGTGTGTGTGTGTGTGCACATCTGCTCCAGGAGCAGGCATTGAAATGGAAAGATAAATGGACAGCGGGAGGAAACAGGCGTACACTGAAAACATGGGGGCGGTTTAGCTCAGTGGGGAGAGTGGTCGTCCCGTAACCGCAAGGTAGCAGGTTCAATCCCCACTCTCCTTGTTAGTTGCAGCCTTTGAGCAAGGCACTGAACCCCCAGCTGCTCCCCGGTCTTCACTGCAGCCACTGCTCCTTCATAACGAAGGATGGGTCACATGCAGACACGAATTTCCCCATTGTGGGATCAATAAAGTATACACTATTATTATCAATAAGCACGAGTCTCACCGATGAAGCCCGACGAGGGCGGGTTGGGCTGGATGTTCTCCTGCGTGTTGCCCTGGATCACATCCCACAGGCGCCACACGTAGCTGGGGTGAAGGATGTAGAAGGGCTGGCTGGGGTGGAGCTTGCGGTGCTCGACGTACGGGCCGAACAGGTTGTAGTCCGGACTGTCGTACCACTGATGGAGGAGAGGAAGAAGAAGAGGAGAGGGACCCTCCGTTTAGACGCCGGTCAGATGGAGAAATGAATCAATGTGGCGAGCTGCTGCCGGCCGACCAGCAGCAGCTCGGTGCCGCAGAGAGAATGGAAGACTTTCATACGACAGCAGCGATTGAACAATGAAACGGTGAATAGCGTTTTCTTGTTAGCCTGATTCTCGTCGTGCCGTCGGAGCCGTCAGCGTGACGGCCTCAGGAAAACGTTTTATCTATAAATAAATATAAAACATTTTCATCTTTTTACATCTTTCTGAATACTTTCATCAGAGCGACAACAAAAAGATTGTTTCTAAATTACTGTCAACATTTACAACAGGTACATCGTGTTTGGACTGTATCGGACAGTGTGTTGTAAAAAATGAAATAAAGAGTTTTTAAAAATCATTTATATTTTTTAGAGAAAGCGATGAGACACGAGGCCGTCACGGCCTGGAGGTGAACCCACCGGACAGGTGACTGGAGGACTTCTGAGTCAAAGGTAAACATGCCCAGGAGACTTGGACCTGAACTACATCTCATTGGTGCATTTCTTCACAGTTATGGCCTGAGTTCTGTTTACACTATTCACATGCGTTTTGTTCATTTGAAAACTAATGTAGATAATCTTTCTGCTTATGGGAATAACCCAGAGTGGTTGAATCAAACTATTGTCTTAATAGAAAAGAGGATACATTGAAAATGCTCCAGGAGGTTGGGCGACAGTTGGATGAGGCTCCACCAGGTGAGGCAGGAGGAGCTCTCAGGTACACCGTGTGACCTCAGGTGAGGCAGGAGGAGCTCTCAGGTACACCGTGTGACCTCAGGTGAGGCAGGAGGAGCTCTCAGGTACACCGTGTGACCTCAGGTGAGGCAGGAGGAGCTCTCAGGTACACCGTGTGACCTCATAACAAACGGACGCAAAGCGAGCAGGATGTTGGCTATGAGGGGCCGTGAGGGACATTATTCACAATACCCTCTCACACACACATATGAAATGCTCTCACACACACTACTGAAAACCTATACACTCTCACACACACTACTGAAATGCTCTCACACACACTACTGAAAACCTATACGCTCTCACACACACTACTGAAATGCTCTCACACACACTACTGAAAACCTATACGCTCTCACACACACTACTGAAATGCTCTCACACACACTACTGAAAAACTACGCTCTCACACACACTACTGAAATGCTCTCACACAAACAACTGAAATGCTCTCACACAAACAACTGAAATGCTCTCACACACTACTCAAATGCTCCCACACAAACAACTGAAATGCTCTCACACAAACAACTGAAATGCTATCACACACACTACTGAAATGCTCTCACACACACTACTGAAGATATCTCACACAAACTAGTGAAAAGCTCTCATTCCCCTCTGTTTCTTATCTGTCCGTGTCTGTCTGTTTCTCCCTCTGTTTGTCTCCGCTTGTCTCTCAGTCTTTTTGAAAAAATGCATTAACAAATGTTTGTTTATTTGTTTTAATAAAACTATTTTAACACTGAGAAAACTGGTGAAGTAAACAAAAACAATGTTTGAACAAAACCATACATTACTTGCATGCTTTTCATAGAAAAAAGTACAAAAGAGAAGAAAACACATCTATTCCATGGTTCCCATCATTTTCAAGTAGATACACTTGTCGAATACTGTCCATTGTGGTCTTCTGTACAGCTGCATAAGTCATTACCTGGGGTTTGGGGGAAAAACATATATAAAGCACCTCAAACATGAAAGAAATGACCGATTTCTTTAAACATTTAGGACTTTTACTTTGAAAAAAATCCTAATTGATCAATTCAAATTGATTGATTGCTAGTGTAGGGGATTTCAGATATGTATGGAACACATCTGCATCATTAATTTCCTGGAACCCTTGGGGACAACTATATACAGGACTTTTTTAACTTACAAAAGTCTGACTTTTATTTTCATAAACTCTTATATAAATAAAATAAATACATGTTTTAATGTTAGTATAATTTAAGCAAAATCTCAGAAACAATCTTTCTATATATCTATAAAGTAGGGCTGTTAATTAATCGCAGATTTTGAAATTCATACATTCATAAATAAAGCAGTAATCCCTCAGACAGCGTGTGTTTTAGACACTTATTTAATTGTATTTGTTTTTAAAGACACCTTCACACAGCTGTGTTTCAGAGAGGCTCCTCCCCTTAAAGGGCCAGCCAGGGATTTAATATCCTGGAGGATGAATAGTTTCTTCAGTGAAACATCAGATTAGTAAACAAAAAGGTGTATTTGAGACCCATTGGTCCTGTCAACTTTAACACTGAACACCAGGACCAGAACCAGAACCAGTGGCCTTGGGAAACTGACTCACATTCAAATGTGTCACTCTGTCTGGGTGCATTTGATACATTTTACAAAAAAATATAAATTCAACTTATAAAGTCTTTTGTATATGACACAACCCCACGTGTTCTACATCAAACATTCCAGAACAATCTCATCTCTATATCATGAGGCTCATTGTCCTCTTTGTGTTCTCTGTCTTCTCTGACTGACAGGCTGCTAATTATAGAGGACCAAAAATGACTTCAGTATAAATAAATAAATAAATGGATAAATATAGGAATAAATAAATAAATGCTTAAATAAATGTATAAATAAATAAATAAATGCTTAAATAAATGTATAAATAAATAAATACATGCTTAAATAAATGTGTAAATAAATAAATATAAGTTATAAATCAACAGAAAATCATTAAATATATATATTTCTACATTTCTGTATTTCTTCATTTATTTATTTCTCTATTTATGTGTCCACACGTATTTCTTCATTTATTTATGTGTGACATTTACGTGTCCGTATATTCAAATGAGCTGGGCCTCTGTCTAAAGCCTGATTGGTCACAGGAGTGTGATGCACCTGGTGTGTTGTGCTCTACTACTCCTGCCTCGCTCAGCTCACCGTTAACAGAGGTTAGCCTAGCCCTAGACAGCTTTTTGACTTCAGCCGTTTATCAATTCCAAGAACACTGAGAACAGACTTGTGTTCTTTTGGAGTCCGGTCTTGGAGTCTGGTCTTGCAGTCTAGTCTTGGGGGTCTGGTCTTGGAGTCCGGTCTTGCAGTCTGGTCTTGGAGTCTGGTCTTGGGGGTCTGGTCTTGGGGTCTGGTCTTGGTGGTCTGGTCTTGGGGGTCCAGACTCTCGAGGATGCAGGATGGTCTTTCTGGTCTTGTGACGTCACCACATCAACTGTTCTTGTTTGTGAATTTACTCCAATTATTCACTGTAACATACTTCACAGTGGAGTAGAATGTGTTGCGGTGTTCACTGTCGTTTGGCGTAGGCTACGAATAAACGGTAATACATATACAACGTCTCGTAGCTTTCCTGACCCAGGGTCGCTACAATATGAAGTTATGAATCTTAACCCTCAGTCAAATTAACGTAACGTTATCTTTCAATAAATACTAAACTATTTGTGCTCTTTAGATCCTCCCAAACCTATGTATATCTCATGTTTAGCCGCTACGGAGACATCAGAGTCAGCGGAGCATTTCAAAAAGTCCTGCCGAGATCCGGCTGCTCTCGGCGGCCACGCAGCACGCTGAGCGCCCGTCGCCCGGAGCTCAGTGGTCCCTCCAGCAAGACCTCAAATCTCCGTCGCAGATCCTTATTAGGCTGAATCTCGATAAACCGACCACAGATTTGATGCTTAAACTACTAACTTCTTGGCTGAAAACATCCTTAAATTACATTCCGTGACTCA
>CM070107.1:24015000-24100000 GCA_036178185.1 Liparis tanakae
ATACTTTACTTTACTTCACTCAGCAATTACTTTACTTAGCACTTTACTTTGTTTTCTCCTTAGTATTTAGTAATTTAGTATTTAGTACTTAGTATTTTAGTATTTAGTAATTTAGTATTCGTAGTAGTATTTTGTATCGTGTTTTGTGTTTTTATTTTTATCTTTTACTTTTATTACTGCTCTAATGTACACCCACTGCTGTGATCCTGACATGTCCCCACTGTGGGACTAATACATGAATATCTTATCTCATAGCTTTCTAATAGTATTCATAACAACGACCAGGTGACGGTCTTGACTGCCTTACAGACAGAATAACGTGTTTAAAGTCGAGTTGATATGATGGAGAAAGTAAAGCGTGGCTTTCTTTCACTGTAATCACACCAACGGGCCAGCGCTCTGGCTCAGGTTGAAAGTTGTTGTTTCAACATCAGGAACGGCCGTAAAGTTTGTGAAGTCGTGACTAAACGACAGCATCACAACACATCCTTCATGCTGCGCCATGGAGCGCTTGATTAACTAAAGCTTCAGGGGGCATTTGTCAGCGTCTCCACGGCTCTGCTCCTCCTGGTTCATGTCCGACATGTTGTTCTCCTCTCGCCGCATGATGAACGACTCTCACGCTGTAGGAGCGACTCGAACGGAGTCTATTACGGCTCTCTGGGACCTGCTAGATGGCTGATGGAAATGTCGGCTTTTAACTGTATACCTCTGGTAGCTGCAGTGTAGTTACTGCAGGTCGGTGTCTTTTTAGGTCTAAAAGCGTGGACGCAAACGGCCTCGTTGGCAAATGAAGCCACAACGCAAGTCCGGTCTGAAGACCAGACTCTAGCTCTAGCACGATTCCGGTCTGAAGGCCAGACTCTAGCTCTAGCACGAGTCCGGTCTGAAGGCCAGACTCTAGCTCTAGCACGAGTCCGGTCTGAAGAACGGACTCTAGCTCTAGCACGAGTCCGGTCTGAAGAACGGACTCTAGCTCTAGCACGAGTCCGGTCTGAAGGCCAGACTCTAGCTCTAGCACGAGTCCGGTCTGAAGAACGGACTCTAGCTCTAGCACGAGTCCGGTCTGAAGAACAGACTCTAGCTCTAGCACGAGTCCGGTCTGAAGGCCAGACTCTAGCTCTAGCACGAGTCCGGTCTGAAGGCCAGACTCTAGCTCGAGCACGAGTCCGGTCTGAAGGCCAGACTCTAGCTCTAGCACGAGTCCGGTCTGAAGAACAGACTCTAGCTCTAGCACGAGTCCGGTCTGAAGGCCAGACTCTAGCTCTAGCACGAGTCCGGTCTGAAGGCCAGACTCTAGCTCGAGCACGAGTCCGGTCTGAAGGCCAGACTCTAGCTCGAGCACGATTCCGGTCTGAAGGCCAGACTCTAGCTCGAGCACGATTCCGGTCTGAAGGCCAGGCTCTAGCTCGAGCACGATTCCGGTCTGAAGGCCAGACTCTAGCTCGAGCACGATTCCGGTCTGAAGGCCAGACTCTAGCTCGAGCACGATTCCGGTCTGAAGGCCAGGCTCTAGCTCGAGCACGATTCCGGTCTGAAGGCCAGACTCTAGCTCGAGCACGATTCCGGTCTGAAGGCCAGACTCTAGCTCGAGCACGAGTCCGGTCTGAAGGCCAGACTCTAGCTCTAGCACGAGTCCGGTCTGAAGAACAGACTCTAGCTCTATCACGAGTCCGGTCTGAAGAACAGACTCTAGCTCTAGCACGAGTCCTCAGCCTTTCATCTGGCTGCCCCCCCCCCAGTCTTCACAGATCCATCAGGTCTGGACTCCACTGGGAGATCCATCTTGTCGTCGACCCTTAATTATAACAAATCTCCCCCTAGAGTTCGAGCGCCAAAGACTCTTCATCACATATCATCCGCAAATAATGAACAATTACGTTCAGACAGTGTCATAAGAAGACGACTGGATGTGTGGCAGGAGATCACCAAAACAATTAGAATGCATTATTCTGGTTTCAGTCATGGCTCCTCTCTGCCGATTCATTTCAATTAGCTCAGGTTATAAACTGACTGCTGACTTTTAATCAGGTATTAAATGGCTTTGTTCCAATTAGATTACAAACTTGTTAACCCATTATGGGCCAGAGAGCCCGGCGTGGAATATGTTGAACGAGTGTTACCTACATCTCCTCATCAGCACCGTAAACTCTGATCTCAAAAATGACAAGTGAAAACTCTCTCTCTCTCTCTCTTTAACCCTCCTGTTACATTCACTAACATCTTTTTACCCTCAGGGTCAATTTCACCCCAGTAATTAAAACCTCGAGAAAAATATTTTAATTAATATTGTTTCCCAAGTTCAAGTGTGAGGTACTTTATGTTTAAATAGCCCTTTAAATAAATAAAAAAGTTGATATTTCTTATATGTTTTACACAGTGAATAACAGCCTGGGGTCAAATTGACCAAGTTGTGTTCAGGACAGTGAAAACATATCATTATGTGAATTTTATGTTTTCCCAGTTGTCCCCAATAAATTAGGAAAAGTCGTTACATTACATTACATTACATTACATTTAGCAGACGCTTTTATCCAAAGCGACTAATATCGAATGGGGTCAAATTGACCCCAAAGGTAATAGGAGGGTTAAATAAACTTCACAAAAATAATAACATTCTCATGTAATGATGCTGTAAAGCATGTATTATCTTCTCTAACCCATGTGCTCTGGGGATGCAGTTTACTCTGTTCACCACACGATGGCAGCAACACGTCACACACACACACACACACACACACACACACACACAGTCAAATACACTACCCACGGCCTCGTGTCAAAGCTCTCACAGGTTGACCCCTGGTGCTCTTTTGCCACCGAGAGCAACCTGATAATCTCAAATCTCAATTTGCCTGCAAATGGCACAGGAAAAAAATATAACTGCCAGATTCATATTTGGCTATTTCCCACAATTCCCAGCTGCAGTGTTGATGCAGCGCAGCCTTCTGGGAAGGACAGGCGGCGAGACGACGCAGACAGACAGCGATCAATGCGCTTTGATTTCCTGTTGAAGCCGAGCCTGAGAATTGATGGAACAAAGTCAAGCTTTTCCAACACTGTTCAATAATTAATCAGCTCCAGAGCATTTATCTCACTCGCCAAGTCATCACGACCCCGACAAGCAAAACCTCTTTTCTTTAGAAGCCAGGTGCCGTGATGATGACACGCCGAACCAATAACCTGACGGGAAGACGTGTTTGTTTGGCCTCAAGAGGATGAAGAGTTATGAATTAAATGTGTTTATGTGACGACTTTCCTGGTGGCTTGAAGATTCAAATCGATTATTACAAGGCCTGTTCAAAATAGGAACAAAACAATGAAGCAGGTGTGGAAGTGGAAAGACACATCCACTTCCTTCGGTTATGAGCGTGTGCATATGGGTCACGTGATTGGACAACAACCAACATGGAGGGGTGATGACACATCAACACAGATTACAGCGCAGCAGAGTTTAAGACGAGGCCTCCTGCCCAGAACCGAAGACTCTCTTTGCTTTGCTTCTAAAAATAAGGAATACAACTCAGTCAAATGTTCTTCTTCCTCCAGCACGGAAACAGAAATATGAAATATCAAAAAACATATTTATCAAGAATCCAAACGACAGTAATCACAAAGGAATTTGGGAATATCTTAATGTAATGTTTGCTATGGGCGGCATCGTATTTTAGCGAGGTTAGTGTGATAATAACGGCTAACCAGCAGTAATCACAAAGGAATGGAAAGATGGGAATGTCATAGTGTAATGTTTGTTATGGGCATGGTCGTGTTTTAGGGAGGTTAGCATGCTAACAAGAGCTAACGAGCAGTAATCACAAAGAATGACATGGGAATGTCAGTCAGGGTTCTTACACATTTTGATTGATGGATTTCCAGGACTTTTCCAGGACTTTTCTATGACAAATGTCCATGACCAAACTGAAATCTCGTTATAAACATGAACAATTTAGAAATGTTGCGTATCGAGAGTGTACGCCGGCTTATATTCTGAAATGAACATGTGATTACAACAAATGTCCATGACTTTTCCAAAACCTTTATGATTTAAGTTTTTTTCCATGACTTCTCCAGGCCTGGAAGTGACCATTTTAAAATCCCATGACTTTTCCAGGTTCCCCACGACCGTAAGAACACTGATAGTGTAATGTTATGGGCATGGTTGTATTTTAGCGAGGTTAGCATGCCAACAAGATCTAACGAGCAGTAATCACAAAGAAATGGGAACATGGGAATGTCCTAATGTAATGTTTACTATGGTCATATTTCAGCTGGGGGCCTACCTGAGTGCATGTTAGGAGTCTGTGTATCCGAACTTTGCAGAAAATCTGACCGTATAATCAGGGCTCTCAAGCCTCACGCATTGAGCGCCAGACTCACGCATGTCGGTCTTAACTCCCGCCACACATCATATTTCTCACGCTTAAAAAAACTCTCGGCTTTTTAGTGTTTTAATGAGCCGCGGGGTCGCTGCAGATGTGGCTTTGCGTCACTCGCCTGCGTCGGCCGCTCAGCGGTGGGAGGTCGCCTGCTTCTCTCTGTGGGGACGCTATCTGGAGCAGCTGGTGTCCACAGAGCGCTCAGTAAACAGAGGCACTATGTCAACAGAGAAAGATAAGGCCTGAAGCTGGAAGCTCAGAACATTAAAGCTTCTGCTTGCTTTGAGCAGAAGTATCCACGAGGAAATGAAGGGCGCCGTTCTGAAGGAGCCTGATCAGTCACCAGAGGGTCTGCTTCGGCTTTCCTCTTTCTGGTGAGCCATCTGTGAGCGAGTTCACACTCTCCCACTTAGCAACAAGTCTCTAAACCAAGAGCACACACACACAAAGACGTGTACCCTAACACACACACACACACAAAGACGTGTACCCTAACACACACACAAAGACGTGTACCCTAACACACACACACAAAGACGTGTACCCTAACACACACACAAAGACGTGTACCCTAACACACACACACACACACAAAGACGTGTACCCTAACACACACACACACACACACACACACACAAAGACGTGTACCCTAACACACACACACACACAAAGACGTGTACCCTAACACACACACACACACAAAGACGTGTACCCTAACACACACACACACACAAAGACGTGTACCCTAACACACACACACACACACACAAAGACGTGTACCCTAACACACACACACAAAGACGTGTACCCTAACACATACACACACACACAAAGACGTGTACCCTAACACACACACACACACAAAGACGTGTACCCTAACACACACACAAAGACGTGTACCCTAACACACACACACACACAAAGATGTGTACCCTAACACACACACAAAGACGTGTACCCTAACACACACACACACACACACACAAAGATGTGTACCCTAACACACACACAAAGACGTGTACCCTAACACACACACACACACAAAGACATGTACCCTAACACACACACACACACACACAAAGACATGTACCCTAACACACACACAAAGACGTGTACCTAACACACACACAACACACACAAAGACGTGTACCCTAACACACACACAAAACCCTAACACACACACCCTAACACACACACACAAAGACATGTACCCTAACACACACACACACACACACAAAGACATGTACCCTAACACACACACAAAGACGTGTACCCTAACACACACACAAAGACGTGTACCCTAACCACACACACAAAGACATGTACCCTAACACACACACAAAGACGTGTACCCTAACACACACATAACACACACACAAAGACGTTACCTAACACACACACAGACGTGTACCCTACACACACACACACAAAGACGTGTCCCCTAACACACACACACACAAAGACGTGTACCCTAACACACACACACAAAGACGTGTACCCTAACACACACACAAAGACGTGTACCCTAACACACACACACACAAAGACGTGTACCCTAACACATACACACACACACAAAGACGTGTACCCTAACACACACACACACACAAAGACGTGTACCCTAACACACACACACAAAGACGTGTACCCTAACACACACACACAAAGACGTGTACCCTAACACACACACAAAGAGGTGTACCCTAACACACACACACACACAAAGACGTGTACCCTAACACACACACACACACAAAGACGTGTACCCTAACACACACAACCCTAACACACACACAAAAGACGTGTACCCTAACACACACACACACAAAGACGTGTACCCTAACACACACACAAAGACGTGTACCCTAACACACACACAAAGACGTACCCTACACACACACACAAAGACGTGTACCCTAACACACACACACACACACCTAACACACAACACACACACACACACACAAAGACGTGTACCCTAACACACACACAAAAAGACGTGTACCCTAACACACACACACAAAGACGTGTACCCTAACACACACACAAAGACGTGTACCCTAACACACACACAAAGACGTGTACCCTAACACACACACAAAGACGTGTACCCTAACACACACACAAAGATGTACCCTAACACACACAAAGACAACACACACACAAAGACATGTACCCTAACACACACACAAAGACGTGTACCCTAACACACACACAAAGACGTGTACCCTAACACACACACAAAGACGTACCCTAACACACACACAAAGACGTGTACCCTAACACACACACACACAAAGACATGTACCCTAACACACACACAAAGACGTGTACCCTAACACACACACAAAGACGTGTACCCTAACACACACACAAAGACCACACACAAAGACGTGTACCCTAACACACACACACACACAAAGACGTGTACCTTAACACACACACAAAGACGTGTACCCTAACACACACACAAACACACACACAAAAGTGTACCCTAACACACACACAAAACACACACACACACACACACACAAAGACGTGTACCCTAACATGCACACAAAGAAGTGTACCCTAACACACACACACACACAAAGACGTGTACCCTAACACACACACACACACACACAAAGCACACACACACACAAAGACGTGTACCCTACACACACACACAAAGCCTAACACACACACAAAGACGTGTACCCTAACACACACACAAAGACGTGTACCCTAACACACACACAAAGACGTGTACCCTAACACACACCACACACAAAGACGTGTACCCTAACACACACACAAAGACGTACACACAACACACACACAAAGAGTGTACCCTAACACACACAAAGAGTGTACCCTAACACACACACACAACACACAACACACACAAAGACGTACCCTAACACACACACACACACACACACAAAGACGTGTACCCTAACACACACACACACACACAAAGACGTGTACCCTAACACACACACACAAAGACGTGTACCCTAACACACACACAAAGACGTGTACCCTAACACACACACAAAGTCGTGTACCCTAACACACACAAAGACATGGACCCTAACACACACACAAAGACGTGTACCCTAACACATACACACCCTAACACACACACAAAGACGTGTACCCTAACACACACACACACACACAAAGACGTGTACCCTAACACACACACAAAGACGTGTACCCTAACACACACACAAAGACGTGTACCCTAACACACACACAAAGACGTAACACACACACAAAGACGTATGCCCTAACACACACACAAAGGTGTACCCTAACACACACACACACACACACAAAGACGTGTACCCTAACACACACACAAAGACGTGTACCCTAACACACACACAAAGACGTGTACCCTAACACACACACACACACACACAAAGACGTGTACCCTAACACACACACAAAGACGTGTACCCTAACACACACACACACACACAAAGACGTGTACCCTAACACACACACAAAGACGTGTACCCTAACACACACACACAAAGACATGTACCCTAACACACACACAAAGAGGTGTACCCTAACACACACCCAAAGACGTGTACCCTAACACACACACAAAGACGTGTACCCTAACACACACACAAAGACGTGTACCCTAACACACACACAAAGACGTGTACCCTAACACACACACAAAGACGTGTACCCTAACACACACACACACACAAAGACGTGTACCCTAACACACACACACAAAGACGTGTACCCTAACACACACACACACACAAAGATGTACCCTAACACACACACAAAGACGTGTACCCTAACACACACACACAAAGACATGTACCCTAACACACACACAAAGAGGTGTACCCTAACACACACCCAAAGACGTGTACCCTAACACACACACAAAAGATGTACCCTAACACACACACAAAGACGTGTACCCTAACACACACACAAAGACGTGTCCCTAACACACACACAACACACACAAAGACGACCCTAACACACACACACACACAAAGACGTGTACCCTAACACACACACACACACAAAGACGTGTACCCTAACACACACACACACACACAAAGACGTGTACCCTAACTCACACACACACACACAGTCCTGTACCCTAACACACACACACACACACAAAGACGTGTACCCTAACACACACACACACACACAAAGACGTGTACCCTAACACACACACAAAGATGTACCCTAACACACACACAAAGACGTGTACACACACACACAAAGACGTACCCTAACACACACACACACACACAAGACGTGTACCCTAACACACACACAAAGACGTGACACACACAACACACACACAAAGACGTGTACCCTAACACACACACAAAGACGTGTACCCTAACACACACACACAAAGACGTGTACCCTAACACACACACACACACACACACAAAGACGTGTACCCTAACATGCACACAAAGACGTGTACCCTAACACACACACACACACAAAGACATGTACCCTAACACACACACACACACACACAAAGACATGTACCCTAACACACACACAAAGACGTGTACCCTAACACACACACACACACAAGACGTGTACCCTAACACACACACAAACACACACACATAACACACACACAAGACGTACCTAACACACACACAAAGACGTGTACCCTAACACACACACAAAGACGTGTACCCTAACACACACACAAAGACGTGTACCCTAACACACACACAAAGACGTGTACCCTAACACACACACAAAGACGTGTACCCTAACACACACACACACACACACACAAAGACGTGTACCCTAACATGCACCCAAAGATGTGTACCCTAACACATACACACACACAAATACGTGTACCCTAACACACACACAAAGACGTGACCCTAACACACACAAAGACGTACACACACAACACACACAAAGACGTGTACCCTAACACACACACAAAGACGTGTACCCTAACACACACACAAAGACGTGTACCCTAACACACACACAAAGACGTGTACCCTAACACACACACACACAAAGACGTGTACCCTAACACATACACACACACACAAAGACGTACCCTAACACACACACAAAGACGTGTACCCTAACACACACACACACACAAAGACGTGTACCCTAACACACACACACACAAAGACGTGTACCCTAACACATACACACACACACAAAGACGTGTACCCTAACACACACACACACAAAGACGTGTACCCTAACACACACACAAAGACGTGTACCCTAACACACACACACAGACGTGTACCCTAACACACACACACAAAGACGTGTACCCTAACACACACACACAAAGACGTGTACCCTAACACACACACAAAGACGTGTACCCTAACACACACACACAAAGACGTGTACCCTAACACACACACAAAGACGTTACCGTACCCTAACACACACACAAAGACGTGTACCCTAACACACACACACAAAGACGTGTACCCTAACACACACACACACAGAGACGTGTACCCTAACACANACACACACACACACACACAAAGACGTGTACCCTAACACACACACAAAGAACACACACACACACACAAAGACGTGTACCCTAACACACACACAAAGACGTGTACCCTAACACACACACACACACACAAAGACGTGTACCCTAACACACACACAAAGACGTGTACCCTAACACACACACACACACACACACAAAGACGTGTACCCTAACACACACACAAAGACGTGTACCCTAACACACACACACACAAAGACATGTACCCTAACACACACACAAAGAGGTGTACCCTAACACACACCCAAAGACGTGTACCCTAACACACACACACACACACAAAGACGTGTACCCTAACACACACACAAAGACGTGTACCCTAACACACACAACACACACACACACAAAGACGTGCTAACACACACACAAAAGATTGTACCCTAACACACACACACACATGTACCCTAACACACACACACACACACACACAAAGACGTGTACCCTAACACACACACAAAGACGTGTACCCTAACACACACACAAAGACGTGTACCCTAACACACACACAAAGACGTGTACCCTAACACACACACAAAGACGTGTACCCTAACACACACACAAAGACGTGTACCCTAACACACACACACAAAGATGTGTACCCTAACATGCACACAAAGACGTGTACCCTAACACACACACACACACACACAAGACATGTACCCTAACACACACACAAAGACGTGTACCCTAACACACACACACACACACACACAAAGACGTGTACCCTAACACACACACAAAGACGTGTACCCTAACACACACAGACAGACAAATACGTGTACCCTAACACACACACAAAGACGTGTACCCTAACACACACACACACAGACTGTACCCTAACACACACACAAAGAGGTGTACCCTAACACACACACACACACAAGACGTGTACCCTAACACACACACAACACACACACAAAGACGTGTACCCTAACACACACACAAAGACGTGTACACACACACACCCTAACACACACAGTGCCCTAACACACACACAAAGACGTGTACCCTAACACACACACAAAGACGTGTACCCTAACACACACACAAAGACGTGTACCCTAACACACACACAAAGACGTGTACCCTAACACACACACAAAGACGTGTACCCTAACACACACACAAAGAAGTGTACCCTAACACACACACACACACACACAAAGACATGTACCCTAACACACACACAAAGACGTGTACCCTAACACACACACAAAGACGTGTACCCTAACACACACACACAAAGACGTGTACCCTAACACACACACAAAGACGTGTACCCTAACACACACACAAAGACGTGTACCCTAACACACACACAAAGACGTGTACCCTAACACACACACAAAGACGTGTACCCTAACACACACACAAAGACATGTACCCTAACACACACACAAAGACGTGTACCCTAACACACACACAAAGACGTGTACCCTAACACACACACAAAGACGTGTACCCTAACACACACACACACACACAAAGACGTGTACCCTAACACACACACACACACACAAAGACGTGTACCCTAACACACACACAAAGACGTGTACCCTAACACACACACAAAGACGTGTACCCTAACACACACACAAAGACGTGTACCCTAACACACACACAAAGACGTCACACACACACAAAGACGTGTACACACACACACACACAAAAGACGTACCTAACACACACACACACACACACAAAGACGTGTACCCTAACACACACACACACAAAGACGTGTACCCTAACACACACACACACACACAAAGACGTGTACCCTAACACACACACACACACAAGACGTGTACCCTAACACACACACAAAGACGTGTACCCTAACACACACACACACACAAAGATGTGTACCCTAACACACACACAAAGACGTGTACCCTAACACACACACACAAAGACGTGTACCCTAACAAATACACACACACAAAGACGTGTACCCTAACACACACACAAAGACGTGTACCCTAACACACACACACACACAAAGACGTGTACCCTAACACACACACACACAAAGACATGTACCCTAACACACACACAAAGACGTGTACCCTAACACACACACACACACACACAAAGACGTGTACCCTAACACATACACACACACAAATACGTGTACCCTAACACACACACAAAGACGTGTACCCTAACACACACACACACACAAAGACGTGTACCCTAACACACACACAAAGACGTGTACCCTAACACACACACACACACACACAAAGACGTGTACCCTAACACACACACAAAGACGTGTACCCTAACACACACACACACACACACAAAGACGTGTACCCTAACACACACACAAAGACGTGTACCCTAACACACACACAAAGACGTGTACCCTAACACACACACAAAGACGTGTACCCTAACACACACACAAAGACGTGTACCCTAACACACACACAAAGACGTGTACCCTAACACACACACACACACAAAGACGTGTACCCTAACACACACACAAAGACGTGTACCCTAACACACACACAAAGACGTGTACCCTAACACACACACAAAGACGTGTACCCTAACACACACACAAAGACGTGTACCCTAACACACACACAAAGACGTGTACCCTAACACACACACAAAGACGTGTACCCTAACACACACACAAAGACGTGTACCCTAACACACACACAAAGACGTGTACCCTAACACACACACAAAGACGTGTACCCTAACACACACACAAAGACGTGTACACTAACACACACACACTAACACACACACAAAGACGTAAGACGTGTACCCTAACACACACACAAAGACGTGTACCCTAACACACACACAAAGACGTGTACCCTAACACACACACAAAGACGTGTACCCTAACACACACACAAAGACGTGTACCCTACTCGGCACAAGCTCAGGTCTGTTCATGATCAGCTCGACAAGTTAATCAGCAAACGACAGTCACATGAGACGGTGCAGGATTATCGGTGCAGGATTATCGGTGCAGGATTATCGGTGCAGGATTATCGGTGTAGGATTATCGGTGCAGGATTATCGGTGTAGGATTATCGGTGCAGGATTATCGGTGCAGGATTATCGGTGCAGGATTATCGGTACAGAATTATCGGTGTAGGATTATCGGTGCAGGATTATCGGTGTAGGATTATCGGTGCAGGTCGACCTCTAAAATGCAGCCTTTCATTCGTCGTGTGCGTGTAGATATCTTTATATAGATATACATGAAAATAAGATTATCCTTGTTTGTTACACCACATGGTGTTTCATTAAGTGATTAGTCAAGTTCACATGCTATTTTAGTGCTTTTCCTTCTCTCTAGCAGAGCGGACACTCCAGTGGCGTCTTTCATGTGCATCATGTATGCAACGATTAATTCGCCGAGCCTTTTTCCATTGCACTGTGTCACATTTGTTATTTTATCGACTCACTAACGGCGAGAATTACAAACGTTCCTTTTTAAATTTCTGGCATGTCCACTCATGTGATAGAACTTGAAAATGAAAATGCCAACAAAAGCAGGTGGATGAAAATGCATTGACGGTAGTGAGAGGAACACATATTTTAGGAAAGGCTGAACCAGTCATCATTGTGCTGCTGCCGGTTCAGTCCGGCGCTCTCGGGGTTAAATACGGTCGCTCTGACATCACAGCCTCTCAGCCTATCGGAGCACAGACAGCATGTCAATAAATAAATCCTGCTCTTTCCGCTCATTTCTTTTGTAGGCAGTGTGTCATACCTTATCTTTTCTTTTGTCAACACCATGGATATTATTATTTATTTTTTATATTCGTGACATTTTGCTACCGATGGAAAAAAAAATGTTTTTATTTAATGTATTTGTGAACATACCTCACTTTTTACAAATATAAACCAAGTGTTTTTTTCTCCTTCTAAAAAAACGCGTCTCATCCTCATCTAACAGAGAGAAGCCACGCCCCCCCTCCACTCACCGATCTCTTTGCCCAGGCCCGAGTGCAGGATGGCGCCGGCCGACGTGACCACGGCGCAGGTCCTGAAGCCGCTCCGCTCCGGCTGGAGGGGCCGCGGCGGCACCAGGCCGGCCCACCCGAGGGCGGAGAAGGGCGGCTCCGAGCCGTCCACCGTCATGAGCCGGGCCTGGGCCTTCAGCTGGCACAGCAGCTCCGTGGCGCTCCGGCCGGCCCGGCGCTCCCCGGCGTAGAGGACGCGGTGCTTGTTGGCGCTGACGTAGTCCTTCATGGCGCGCTGCAGCCGGGGACTCAGCATGGCGGCCGCCACGCCCCCCCGCCACAGCCGCTGCACCACGGAGGCCGACTTGGAGAAGAGCGGCTCCTCCGGGTCGCCGCCGGCCCTCCGGCCCGCTGCGGTCCTGATTCGGTTTCCTAGTACTTCCTCTTCTTCGATTTCTTCTTCCTCTTCCCCGTTGTCCCTCTCGTCCTCCTCCTCCCCGCCGCGGTAGCGCGTGTTGCCGACGTGGCTCTGGTACTCTGTGCGGGACGTTCTCTCCCGGCTGTGGACGGACGGGTTGGAGTGAGAACCCACGTTCTCCGTCCCGAAGGCCGACCAGGCGGCCAGGCTCTGTGGGTCCAGCTCGTCCTGGCGGCTCGTCTCGCGGCTCGTCTCGCCGTAAGCGCCGTCGGGAGCGCCGTTAGGGCTGCGGCTCGCCCCGGGGCCGAGCTCCGGGGGGGCGGAGCCGGCGGAGGGCTCCGGCTCGTCTCCGGGGTAGGCGGTAGTCAAGGTGGAGGCCGGCTCCGGCCGGGCGCGCTGCTGCTGGGCGGCCTGGACGGAGGCGAGGCGCCGGGCGTCCGGATGCTGGGAGAGCAGCGAGCCGACCGACGTCAGCGGCTCGTTCACACGGGCGTCCAGGAAGTACGAGAGGAGGCCGAGGAAGAGGAGGACCCAGGCCAGCATTCCCACCAGCACGATCCTCCGCCACTGCCTCATACTGGACTTCATTGCTCACATACAACAACAACAACAACAACAAAACAAAGCCCCGCGGCCAGGACTTAGCGCAGGTCAGCTGAAAGGCTGTAAAAGAAGAAAGCTCAGAATGAAACGGCTCACGGAGATCAGGAACATAAGGAGGAGAGCCGAGGGTTGAGACTCACCCTAACGGATGCTCCTATGTCCTCATGACCTCGTGACCTTGTGTCCTCCAGGAGGTGACAGGACCCTAGAGGAGAGGAGAGCATACATGAGGTATACATACACTGCTCACACCACAGGAGAACACCTCATGCTGGCCATAACTTTCCACCCTTAACAAAAAATGAGCTTTTATTTAAGACCATCCATTAACTGGAATTAAGTTACAGCTTTCTCAATTAAATCTTCTTGTTTTCACCATGAGAAATAGACTCTGCCTGACTTAGTACCACCCAAATGAATCCTTTTTATAGCCCTACATTTATAAAACAGGGTTTCCCTGACGTGCAGTGTAGAGGTTATTTCTCACACATCACCACTCGTTTTTCCCATGGAGACATTTTTTTATATTATTATAAATTTGTTTTACTTTATTATCACTGGTATAAGATTAACGTGTCACTCGTGTATATATACGAAGGCTTTTGCGGTGCGATGTGTCCTGAGGCTTAACAAGCCGAATTGTATAAAAGAAAATTGAAATTAGAAATTAAAGTTTTTCTGATATTAGCTGAAGATGAAGGTTTAAAAAACTGCTTTTTTTAATCTTCAAGCCTTTTACAGTTTCCAAGTAGCCACGTTTAGGTCTTAACTGGATTTTTCATTCAACAGCAGAAAGCACAAAACTATTAAAAAAATTAGGCACGGAATTGTTCCTTTTTTTCAATAGATGTCCAATTAAAATATTATAGCTGCAGTATTTAATTTATTGTTTTTGTGCTTCCCATTCGCTTCATCAATGCAATCAACCACCATTGTTTCGGTGCTTCACTGAAATACACTTTAATTTAACATGAACCCTTTTATGTATTTTATTACTGTACAAAAGACCAAACACAAATTATTCAAACATAATCATTATCAGCCTGACTGAAGCTAAAAGAATGAAGTGCACGGCAATGAAGGTGAATAAACGAAGCGTTACATTTCCTCACATCTGAGGGACCGCAATCCTCTCCAATACACGTAATTATGAGTCCTGGTCCCTTCATGTGGGAGCAGAGAGCGGCAGAGAGAGGCTGCAGAGAGAGGCTGCAGAGAGCGGCTGCAGAGAGGGGCTGCAGAGAGAGGCTGCAGAGAGCGGCTGCAGAGAGCGGCTGCAGAGAGAGGCTGCAGAGAGCGGCAGGGAGAGGCTGCAGAGAGAGGCTGCAGAGAGCGGCTGCAGAGAGAGGCTGCAGAGAGAGGCTGCAGAGAGAGGCTGCAGAGAGAGGCTGCAGAGAGCGGCTGCAGAGAGCGGCTGCAGAGAGAGGCTGCAGAGAGCGGCAGGGAGAGGCTGCAGAGAGAGGCTGCAGAGAGAGGAACGCTGCTAAGCCTCCTCTAGTCCTAATTACTGTACAGCTTCCTGCCTCATAGCTGCTGGATTCTGCTGAGCACGAGCAAGCAAATTGAGGTTCCCAGACATCCCCCCCCCCCGTCCCTCAGACACACAGGAGGCCAAAGCTCATCCATTGACCCTGGTCAAGCAGGGGGAAACAGCAGGGAGCAACTGGGCCAGAGGGGGAAGAGACAGTATGGGAGAAAGAAAATAACGGCAAAGGCTCAATGCGGTTACTCCGACAAACACACATCTGCACAAACACATGCAAACGTCTGAATCCTTGCAGCGTGTTCCACCTCCGGCTTTAGAGCCACTGACAGGTGGGGGACGACTCAGTCAGACACTAATCCCCTGCGGAGCAGTTTCAACTTGTCTACCTGGCTGGGGTCAAAGGTTACCGAGTGGAAAATATGCCATTTAAGACCTGGAAATAACCCAGAAGAAAACAAGCAGGGAAATCACCCAGCTGCCCAAAGACAACGAATGAATGTCAACAAACAAAACGGCATATACACTACCGTTCAAAAGTTATGGGTCACCGAGAACATGATGTGTTTTCCATGAAAACCCACACTTTTATTTATTAAATGAATACAAGATTAATACAAAATGTAGTCAAGACATTGACCAGGTTATAAATAATGATTTCATTGTAAATATGAATGTAGTTCTTCTTGTGGCTCAAAGGAAGGCCAGTTTTAGAGCTTCTCTCACCAGCAGAACTGTTTTCAGCTGCGCTCATATACAAAGGGTTTCAATGTCAAGGAATAATCTGTTTGTGGAAAATGCAAAATAAAAAGTTAAATAAAGAAAAGGGTTTCTAGGGGGTTCTACCCCTCCGCTCGTCTTCTAAGGCGATAACACAAAGTACCACTAGAACATGGAGATGGGCCTCTACACACCTCTGTAGAGACTTCATTAAACACAGAAAATAGTCATTTACCACATTAACATGTAGAGAGAGGATTTATGATTTAATGTCATTTTCATTGGAAAAAACTGTGTTTTTTTGTTTTTTTCTAAGTGACCCCAAACTTTTGACCGGTAGTGTAAGTGCACCAATGCTCAGAAGAGGCCCACTGTGAAAATGTTTGTATTTGTGTGTGTGTGTGTGTGTGTGTGTGTGTGTGTGTGTGTGTGTGTGTGTGTGTGTGTGTGTGTGTGTGTGTTTAGACTTGTGGATGTGCAGCTAGTTTGCCTCACCTGGCAGCAATCAGGTGCTTCAGATACTGCGGTTAAACAACATAAATGAGTGGCACAGATGGAGAGGGGGGGGGGGGGGAGCCAGGCTTGTGAGGGCGACACAAAGAAACAGTACGAAACGGGAAACATGTAAATGAGCCGCTGGCAGCAAAGGACGACTAAATGACTTTTAGTGAGCAGGAGACGGCGATGAACAAAGGAGCCGGATGGCACATTGAGTATAGACCTCGTCAGATCCAGATCCAATGTAGAATATATAGAGGATGAAGAGGGGAAGCTTTTTCTACATGGGAGAGGAGATCTGTCTGTGTGTGCGGGTCATTTGCCCTCAGGAGGTCATTATGTGGTGGCATGAGAGGAGAAAATAGAAAAAATTAGCGGATGAATGTTGAACAGAGGAATCTTGCTCCGTCGGGTAAAATCCTCCCATCACAAGGGTACAGCCTCAACTCTCCAACAGCCCAAAGACCATCGCCAGACGACGATATATCTCAAAGTTGTTTAGCCGAGTTTGGTTTAGTAACTGTTATTGCTTTGACAATGACAGAAGATGGACATCCGTTGTTCCCACAGGACCTGAATGCAGCATCATTGGGACTATTTATCCTTCTAATCGTCTGCAAAACCTCTGCTTATAAATGTTCATCGATAGATGTATTCATTGTTCAGAGTGTCTGATGCCGTTAGTGTCAGAAAATAAGTTAAAAAAGGCCCATTTAATTTCTTAAAGCGACACACTCAATTTATTTGTGTTTTCCAACAGTGCAAAACATAGAAATATTGAGCAATAACGGCAAATCTTTGGAAAACACATATTTACCTTAATTCATTAATGGACACCGCTCTCCTTAAGCTGGAGCCAGCGGCTAGTTAGCTTAGCGTAGCTTAGCATTAAGACTAAAAACCGAGGGGAACGGCTAGCCTGGTGACAGAAAAAGTTTAAGTTGATCAATGAACACGTTTGATCTGAAACCAGTACGTGTGAAGCCGACATGTTGAGCGTTTGGAGGGCTTGTGTACCAGAAGAGTCCTCGTCTGGTAGTCTCCGTTGGTTGCCTGGCAACCACACAGTGATGAAAAGACTCCAGGAAGTACATGCTCTGAACCAAGAAACAGCCCCGCACACAGCCACCAACCGTCTCCTGTCCAATGCAGACTCAGAAAGAAAGCCTCCAATTACACTCCATTGGCAGATAAGTGGCTCCTCCTCCGGGTCGCGAACCTCCCGCCACCTCGGCCTCGCCGTCCCCGTCAGGACGCTCTCTGAAGTGTTTGTACAGCTGTTTACAAAAGGAAGCTTCTGGAGAGACTTTACGAGGGTTGGACATCTGCCTGAGTTTCACTGTGGACTGGTCAGACGCCGAGGGCCGTGAGCGCCTCGGGCCCAGAGCCACACCGCATCCAGCTGAGGGCCCAGCCGACGCCCACACAGGCCGCATGTCTGGAAGATTACCCAGAGGTCATAGCGATACGGGGCATGATGTGAGAGAATGATCAGAATGCAGCGTTTCTTTCTACAGTATCGAGGAAACAAAAGTTAGACGTTGCACATACACAACATTCATAGGATGACCAAGGAGCAGCCTACTAAAGGTGTCATTACTTTTGCCAACATGTATCATGAATGTTGCTATCGGTCATTTTCCGCACTTTTACTCCTATATTTGACAAAAGTAACATTTGAGAATGTCTTCGTCGGCCATGTTGGTTCTGTTGACCGACCCACTCTACGATGCCTCGCGACACTCGGCGACTGCTAGTCCGTAGTTATTCCGTCAACTTATCTTTGGACGGTGATGGTGGAAGCTGAAACGCTCAGCCGAAATCATTCTCTGGCGGGAAAAGTTGGATTAGTGCCAAGACGCAAGGATAATTAATTCAACCTTAAATTGGTCTTTGGAAGAGTTTATCAAAATATGTGTACGCGACCAAAATATGATTTGGACTATCGGTGACAGAAAATATATGAAATACTGCCTCAGAAATACAGACGAATATAGAGAAGAACATGCAGTTTGACTAGATGTTCCTGTTTAACTGTAATTGTGTAAATTAACAAGCTAACTAACAACCTGCAGACATCTGTTGAATCTGTAGCTCTTGATTAGTAAGACATTCATATTATACCAAAAATATCCTTGTACAGGAATTAATTTAGCTGCCTGAAAAGTAAAACTACATCAATAAGAAGAAGCATCTTGCTTTTGATCTATTGATTACATATTTTTAAAATGTTAGATGTTTGCTAAAGATGTACCAGTAGGTATAAATACTATTCTATATATACTATAACAACTCTTTAACAAGTCTTTTCTGGGTAGCCGAATACAGATAAAAGCCCAATAGAACCAGAGGAGCAAAATATAGAGACTGTCATTATAGACGTGTTTACTTCTCAGGGAGCCACATTCCTGCAGCCCTGCTGAAATATTCAGTGTGTCGACAGGCGCGGCATCGCCGAGGGACTGACCTCCACGACTCATCGCCGAGGGACTGACCTCCACGACTCATCGCTGAGGGACTGACCTCCACGACTGACCTCCACGACTCGCTGCCAGAGGGACTGACCTCCACGACTGACCTCCACGACTCGCTGCCAGAGGGACTGACCTCCACGACTGACCTCCACGACTCATCGCTGAGGGACTGACCTCCACGACTGACCTCCACGACTCGCTGCCAGAGGGACTGACCTCCACGACTGACCTCCACGACTCATCGCTGAGGGACTGACCTCCACGACTGACCTCCACGACTCGCTGCCAGAGGGACTGACCTCCACGACTGACCTCCACGACTCGCTGCCAGAGGGAATGCAGCCGCAGAGCATCTCACTGGAAATAATTCAGTCCACCACCTACTAGGGACAGGCTGAGGAACCATGGTGACGCCCCCTGCGCCCCCGCACCCTTTTCTGGACCGTAGTCCGTGCCTGCTACCAACTATTCATACAGTCTGTCACTCATTAGTTGGAATGCTTCAGCAGTCCAACTCTTGTTCTTGTCTTCTTTATTAAACTTCTTAAAATTCATATTCTATTTCTTCCGTACCTTTTTCGTCCCTCTTCTACTCCTTCATATATTCAGCTATTTGAACCATTCAAATATTAAAAAATTCAGCTTCTTCAGGATTAGAATGGAATGACTTTTCATAATTTAAATGTTTAAATTTTTATATATTAAAATACTTTTATGTTATTTTAAATTCATCAGTTCCTATGGAGAAACTCTTCAACATTAAAAAGCTTACAATATCTTCATACTTAAAGCAAATTCAGCAATTACATTTTTCATATGTTCAGATAGCCTTCAGCTATTGCTGTATATTTATCAAATATTTTTTATCTTTTCAAATTTTCTAATTATTATTTTTTTAGGGAATAAATAATGAATGGGATCCAATGGGGGAAATCTTCAAATCCGCTTCAACTTGTTCCAACTTTAAAAGCTTACTATATCGGCATACATTCAGCTAAAAACACAATTCCACCTTTAACATGTTGACAAAAGTGTTAGCTATAACTTTATAAGTCAGTTTCTTTTCATATTTTGTATAGTTATTTAATTGTTACTATTTTAGTTGTATGTGTTTTTCCGCTCCTCCTGGAGTTATCAATGGGTGTGTGTGGGGAAGTCTAGAGCTGTGACGTCATCGCTAGAGGGGACAGCTGCGTCAGGATCAAGCGGAAATTATTTTTGTATATCGTCACTACGGCCACAATTCTTACTCTTTAGACATATTTTGTTGATAAAGTAGTAGGGAATCTTGTGCTTGTCGTAGAGATGTGACTGTGGAATCCAACAGTTTCCCAGATTTCTCTAGAGAAGCCATGAAGAGGGAGGAAGTCCACTTTTCTGCTCAGTCATCTCCATTGTAATTCCAAGCACCTTTCAACTTTTTTCAAGCAAACAGGAACATTTTCTGAACTGCGATTACACTCATTTCTAAACCTAAAAACATATTTAAGGATATGTACACGTTCACACAAGTCTTGAGCTTCTCCTAATGTAGACGTCTTTAGGATCGGAGTTATAGTTCTCTGTCAAATCCAAATGTTCTGACAGGTTGCTTTCATCAGATTCTCAGCTGTCTGTCTCTCAGATATTTAAGCTGTTCAGCCCATTTTATCTGTTGGCAGCTATTTTAAGCTATGTTTTTTTATTTCAACTAAATTCAGACATTTTCAGTTATTTATTTCATATTGTCAGCTATTTTCAGTTATTCATTTCCTATTTCAGCTATTTCCAGATATTGTCAGTTATTTTCAGTTATTTTCAGTTAGTGGGGCAGATAACAGCATTTTTTGATGAAGAATCATTCAAATGTGGAAACAAGCAACAAAATTGGCACAATTACTCTATGGATTCTGCTCTTCCAATAAAGAACCTTAGCCAACGCAAAAAAAGCTTGTGTCGGTCGCGGCGGACATTTTATTTTCCTCCATTTTTAAAATATGCGTTTTCCATGATATCTCCTGAAAAAAAACATCAAAGCACATATAAGATAATGTCAACCCCTATGTTTTGATGGTCAAGGATTGCAATGATACCATAGACAGCATCATTGAATGCTTTGTGTTATTCATGGCCACCATTTTGCCTTCCTCCATAACCAAATTCTGTATTTTGCGTCATATCTCTTCAGCCAAACACAATAAATGAAAAGTGGTAATATCTACCCCTATGTTTTGATGGTTGTGACGGGCCCCGTGTCCAATCACTGATCAGGCCCTTGTGGGTGATTGCCTGATGCAGCACACCTGGTCCGAGAGCAGGAGGCCATGAAGGGGTTGAGCTTGCACGGCGCGAGGCGGCTTGTTCTCTTCACAGGTGGAGAGGTGGTGGTTTGGGTTTGTTGCTGCTGGTCCCGTTGCTGTTGGTCTTTGCTGCTGGTTTCATTGGGTTTGGCCTAACAACACTTACACTCCATTCCACACGCATGCACATGGACACTACTGATGTTATTGACTGCCACACTTCACCACGTTATGCTTCTTTATTCTCTTAAATAAACACTTCTTTAAACTACTGCTGTGTCCGCGCCATACTTGTTATAACCTAAGAGCCAGGTTGTGACAAATTGGGGGCTCGTCCGGCTTTTTCCCGTGTGCACTATAGGTGACTTGGGAACGTGTAGCGGTGGGCTGTTGGATTTGTTTTTTGTTCTGTGTGTAAGGTGTGTGGAGTTTCCCTTGGTAGGTGTAGCGGCGTTCCCTGTTGGGTTCGTTGAGCGGGGTTGGTTGTGGTGTTGCAGCGAACGTGGTTGAAGCTTGCTTGGGAGCATGGCCGTGGTTTCAGGGGAGTTGCTAGCTTGCTAGTCGCTCTGCTAAACCAGCGGTCTTTAGTGCATAAATACCCGCCACAAGTAGCTGCATGAAGACTAGGGACGAGTTTAGATAGAAGGGAGACTCTACACCAAGTTGAGGGTTATTCCTCATTGCACGAAGGGTTTCACTTGGTGGCGTTTGTCTGGGTCTGCCGTGGGGTTAAATGTGGTTTCTCTTGGTCGTCTTTGTAAATAGTTGAGATGTCGGAGGCTGAGGCGTTTGTTGATGCTCCATCGCAGGAGTCCCTGGATCGGTGCACAAGAGAGCAGCTGCTGTGGATTGCAGATCATTACAAGGTGATGGTTGAAGGGTTAAACGGTTCAAAGATAATATCAAAGACGCTATAGTGTCAAAGTTGATCGAGAGAGGAATTATGTCTGATGGTGAAGATGCTGGCCCTAGTCCTACTACCGTGTCTTTTCGAACTCATGGCCTAACGTTTGAGCAACAGAAGGAGATTTTGCTGTTGCAGATGGAACATGAAAAGACTAGACAGGAGAGTAAACTAGAACATGAAAAGAATAAACACGAATTGGAAAGTAGGAAGCAAATAGAAATGGAGAGAAACCGCCAAGAGTTGGAGAGATATCGTTTATCTCTCATCGCAGATGGCAAGTTGTCCTGGGACGGGCAGGGCCCACCGGGGTCCAGGCCTGAGAGGAAGCACGTGGATGTGAGTAATTTGCGCTGGTTACCACCGTTTAATGAGAAGGATCCAGACACGTTTTTCTTGCTATTTGAACGGGTAGCTAAGGCTAGAGACTGGCTCGATGAGGACTGTGCACTGATGCTTCAGTGTGTCCTGTCGGGGAAAGCACAGGAAGCGTATTCCACTTTGAGTCTGGAGGACAGTTTGAGTTATATTAAGATAAAGGCTGCGGTACTCAAAATCTATGAGCTGGTGCCAGAGGCCTATCGCCAGAGTTTAGATCCTTGGAGAAGAAAGTAGGTCAAACTTATGTGGAGTTGGTGAGAGACCTATCGACTCATTTTAAGCGGTGGTTAACTGCCCTCGACGTAGTTACATTTGAAGATCTATGCAAGTTGATGGTTTTGGAGCAGTTTAAAAATGTCCTTCCAGATCATGTTGCGCAGTATATTATCGAGAGGAAAAGCGTGACTGCTGCTGATGCGGCCGTGTCAGCAGATGAGTATGTGTTGCTTCATAAAAGCAGTTTCAGAGAGTGTCGCAATGTTTTTGGGGTGCGGGGAAATGGTTCTGAGGCAGCTTTGCAGGAGATGCGTTCAAGGAAGGTGGGAGGGTTTAGATCTGGTATCAGAGTGGACAATGGTAATACCTGTAACTATTGTCGAGAGGAAGGGCATTGGAAGGCGGAATGTCCTTTGTTACAGGCTAAGCTCAGGGATGTGAAACCGGGTGTAAGGCCTGCAGCCTTTGCAGCTACAGTTAAAAACTGCAGCGTGGCTGAGGAGCTTCCGTCTCACTCTTGTGACCACAGTGTTTTGGCAGCTTATGCTCCGTTCATTCGAGGTGGATTTGTGTCACTTTTGGGAAGTGAGGTGAAGGTCCCGATAAAAATCTTGAGGGATACAGGGGCCTATGACTCATATATTGTTGACTTTGTTTTGCCTTTGTCTGAGGAGACTGACACTGGTGACTTTGTTCTCAGTCGTGGGATGGGACTGAAGATTCTCCCTGTTCCTTTGCACAAGATGGTGCTTGACTGTGAGCTGGTAAAAGGTGAAATAGCTGTTGGGGTGGGTCCAGCATTGCCTATTGAGGGTATACATTTTATTTTGGGCAACGGCTTGGCTGGTAGTAGAGTTTGGACCGACGCTCCTCCTGCACCAGTGGTCACATGTTGTCCGGTTGATTCTGCGTTTGATGAGAGCTCTAGGGTGTTGCCTGAGGTTTTTTCGTCCTGCGTATTTACGCGCGCTATGAGCAGGTCAGACCCGGCCTTGTCATTAGCTGAAACAGTGGAGGTAGTGTCAGAGGTCCCAGCTCTATCCGAGCTTCCTGTGTCACTGTCACACAGAGAGGTTGTAGAGGAGCAAGGTGGGGATTCTTCTTTGAAAGAAATGTTTGAGCGGGTTTTGCCCGTTTCTGAGATAAATAGTGCAGCTAATGGCTACTTCCTGCAGAACGAGGTGTTGTTCAGAAAATGGCTTCCCATTGGTGAGGATTGTGTGGAAAATGAGGTCTACCAGCTTGTGGTGCCGGCTAAGTTTCGCCATCTTGTATTGGAGGTGGCACATAAGTGTGGACACTTTGGGGTCCAGAAAACCTACCTTAACATTCTGAAACATTTCTTTTGGCCGTGTGTAAAAAGGGATGTGGCGGCATACATTAAAACATGTCATGTATGCCAGGTAACGGGGAAACTGAATCAGAAAATCAAGCTTACGCCACTACAGCCTATCCCAGCTCTGAGTGAACCGTTTTCACACCTCATTGTGGACTGTGTGGGGCCGTTGCCATGTGCCAAGTCAGGGTGTAAGTATTTGCTTACAGTGATGTGTCAAACCACCAGGTACCCGGCTGCTTATCCTTTAAGATCAATCACAACCAAGGCTGTGGTGAAGGCACTGTCACAATTAATTTCTATATTTGGCATTCCTAAGGTGGTCCAGAGTGACCAAGGGTCTAACTTTTCATCACACATGTTTGGGCAGGTGTTGAGGTTGTTGCGTGTTAAACAGAACCAGTCGTCTGCTTATCATGCGCAAAGCCAGGGAGCCTTGGAAAGGTTTCACCAGACCCTTAAGTCTCTGCTACGTGAATTTTGTACTGAGCTGGATAGAGACTGGAGGAGGGGCTGCCATGGTTGATGTTGGCTGCGAGGGAGGCTGTCCAGGAGAGTACAGGCTTTAGCCCAAATGAGTTGGCTTTTGGGCATTCTGTGCGTGGTCCCTTGGCAGTACTGAAAGATGGCTGTGTGGATACGAAGTTGCCAGTAGGACTGGTGGACTATGTGAATGGTTTTAGGCATCGTTTGTTTCTAGCGGGTAGTATGGCACAGGAAGAGTTTAGTCCAGGAGACCAGGTTCTAGCACTTATGCCTATTGTTGGTTCCCCTTTTCAGGCTAAGTATACAGGTCCATACACGGTCACAGAGAAAACGTCTCAGCTGAACTATGTCATTGCAACACCAGAACGTAGGAAGGTTAAGCGTCTTTGTCATGTAAATCTCCTGAAACCGTACTACAGGCGTGTAGTGGACACTGACTTGAGTCAGGAGGCGGGAGATGGTGTTTGTCCGGCTCTTACGGTGGCGTCATTGGTGGATGAGGGGGATGGGGTGCCGGAACCTGATGATAGTCTCCTGTATGGGTGTTTAAAAAATTCTGAGTCGCTTCTTAATTTAGGCAAGTTGTTGGCTCATCTGCCTGAGGGAAAACGTGAAGAGATGTCTGAGTTAGTGCTCAGGTATCCGTGTTTATTTGGAGATGTTCCTTCGCAAACTGAGTGGGCGGAGCATGACATTGATGTTGGAGAGGCTCAGCCAATTAGGCAGCACTTCTACCGCATGCCGCCAGTTAAACGTGGTTATTTGGACGCAGAGGTGGAGTATATGCTCCAAAATAACATTGCTGTACCTGCAGTTTCTAGTTGGGCATCTCCATGCATTTTGGTGCCCAAGAAGGATGGAACACCTCGATTCTGTACTGACATGAGGAAAGTGAATTCCGTGACAAAATCTGACTCATTTCCTTTGCCACGTATGGATGATTGTATTGATCAGGTGGGGTCGGCAAAGTTTGTTAGCAAATTTGATTTGCTGAAAGGGTATTGGCAAGTTCCTTTGTCGAAGCGTGCTGCATTTATCACACCTTCTGGCCTTTAAAGTGATGCCTTTTGGGTTGAAGAATGCCCCCGCAATGTTTCAGCGGTTGATGAATCGCGTAGTTTCTGGATTAAAGGGTTGTGAGGTTTATCTTGATGATTTGGTCATTTACAGCGATACTTGGCATTCTCATCTTCAGCGCATCCGTGCATTGTTTGACCGTTTGGCGGAAGCACAGCTGACTATTAATCTGGCCAAATGTGACTTTGCTAAAGCTACAGTGACATACCTCGGTCGGGTGGTAGGACAGGGCCGTGTAGCCCCGGTTCAAGCCAAGGTCTTGGCAGTAGCGGGATATCCTCAACCCATGACAAAGAAGGAATTGCAGAGGTTCTTGGGTTTGGTGGGGTATTACAGGAGTTTTTGCAAAAACTTTTCAACAATTGTGTTTCCCCTCACAGAGCTCCTCAAGGCCAAGATAAAGTTTGCTTGGTCATCCGAATGTCAGCGGGCATTTGATAATGTGAAGTCTCTGTTGTGCTCTTCTCCTGTTCTGGCCGCTCCTTGTTTTGATAAAGCGTTCATGCTCCAGGTAGATGCCAGCCAGGTGGAAGCGGGGGCCGTCTTGCTTCAGGATGACGACCAGGGGTTGGTGAGGACAGTCAGTTTATTTTCGAAGAAGTTCAACAAGTACCAAGGAAATTACTCTGTTATTGAGAAGGAGGCGTTGTCGCTCATTTGGGCCCTACAGCATTTTAATGTTTATGTCGGCACAGGGGCGCAAATTGTGGTGTATACGGATCATAATCCTTTGACCTTTTTGCATTCCATCAGATGCCCAAATCAGAGGCTGACACGATGGTCGTTGTTCCTTCAGGTTTACAACCTGGACATTAGACACATTAAAGGAAAGGATAATGTGATTGCGGATGCCTTGTCACGGGCACCGTTGCATGGACAGTACGATGACGGTGATCCGTTTGGACACCGACTTTAAGGGGGGGGGTGTGACGGGCCCCGTGTCCAATCACTGATCAGGCCCTTGTGGGTGATTGCCTGATGCAGCACACCTGGTCCGAGAGCAGGAGGCCATGAAGGGGTTGAGCTCGCACGGCGGCTTGTTCTCTTCACAGGTGGAGAGGTGGTGGTTTGGGTTTGTTGCTGCTGGTCCCGTTGCTGTTGGTCTTTGCTGCTGGTTTCATTGGGTTTGGCCTAACAACACTTACACTCCATTCCACACGCATGCACATGGACACTACTGATGTTATTGACTGCCACACTTCACCACGTTATGCTTCTTTATTCTATTAAATAAACACTTCTTTAAACTACTGCTGTGTCCGCGCCATATTTGTTATAACCTAAGAGCCAGGTTGTGACATGGTCAAGGATTACAATGATACCATACACAACACCAGGCACTTTATAAATCTAAAGATAAGTCTAATTGTGAGGTATAATACTGTGGAATGGCAATGCTGTCACCAAGGCAAGTGGGGGAGCCACAGGTTGCCCTGAGGAGGTGGATGGTAGCTGGACCTGAGGTCAGTCGCTTGGTTCTTCAATATGAAGCATCATCCAGGGCCAGGCAGGGTGCAAAGCACACCAGTCACCATGAACAGACAGAACATGCTCAAATATCATTCCTTGATAGAATCAATAAGCTAACCAGTGTCCTGGAGGATCTTGGGAATCCTTTAGCTGAGGAAAGCCATGATCTGTTTTCACTTGACAAAGGATATTGCAAACCCAAGTGTCGCTGTGTTTATTCATACCCATTTTGAGAGAGGTAGAGCCCGTTTCCAAGAGTTCATGAAAGGATTAGAGGAAAAAGAGCCCAGGCTTTATGAGCCTGTCAGGAAGAACTGCACAAACCTCTTCCATCATGGCTCACCCTCAGTCAATTGTCAAAAAAGAGAAAGTGCAGCTGTAGGTGTCTGGACTAGAAAGAACTGCAATGAACTTTCAAACATTTTAGATGTCTCAGAAAAACAAAGTAGATCTAACCTCCTCAATAACATGATACATTCTGTTTATTAAACATTCTTCATATTAAATAATTTGTCTGTCTTTTTCCATGTTATTTACTAGAGATGTCAACAAAAAACCCTCAATCAATAACGCAACACTATGTAACAATTGTACCTTAACATAACAGCTTTAAAACATGGTGCCGCTACAAAGACTTTTAATATGTGGATGTCTCCTCCTCCATCGGGTCTGTGGGCTAAAGACCGACTCTGTCACATGTTGTAGCGCCCGGTCCTTGGACCTGCTTTCTGTCATGATGACCAGCGTCACATAGTCCAGTCCACCTCACAGGGGACTTTTTATTGTCTCCGCTACGCGACGTAGAGACAGAGAGACATGCTGCTGTGGAGACCACCAATAACAGACCTTTAGTTTAAAGAACAAAGACGTCTTTAAGAAAGGGACCTGACATTACTGCTGCTGTCATCTGGAGGAGAGAGAAAGTTACAGGGGGGCGGGTGGAATTAAAAAAAAAAAAAACTCAAAAGAGCCATATGCGTCACCAGAAGAGCCATATATGGCTCAGAGCCAGAGGTCACGACCCCTGATCTATCGTAACTGGGTATTTACCATACTGAAGTACACGTTACATACCTGAAGGGGGCGCTACAAGGGAAACACTACATCGTGGGGCTTTAAGATTTTTTACATTATTGATGTTCCCAGGGAAAATAATAGTGGATTTAATGGTAAAGATATAAAAATATATCCCTTGGTTAGGGCGGGGCAATATGGAAAAAAATGTTATCACGATATGTTTTTCCATATTGATCGATCGATCTCGATTCTTATTTTCAGATATTTTCAGCTATTTTCAAACCTATTTCAGCTATTTTTAGACATTTTCAACTATTTTCAAACCTATTTCAGCTTTTTTTCAGAAATGTTCAGCTATTTTAAAACCTATTTCAGCTTCAAGCTTTCAAATGTTAAGCATTCCAATGCATTTTCAGAAGGAAATGCTCTTTCTAGTTGAATGTGTTGTTATTCTGTAATGACTCTGGTCGCATGACATCTGGTGCACCCGTCCATCCTGGAGAGGATCCTCCTCTGTTCTCTCCTCAAGGTTTATGATGTCATGTGTACAGATAGTAAAGCCCTCTGAGGCAAATTCATAAATTGGTGAGGTTGGGCTATATAAAGTAAACTGAATGTAATTGAATGGTGGAGATGATATGCATGCGGGACTAGGGAGTAGACATTGTGCCCTTGGCAAATGCCCCATGATGTTTACAGAAGACACAAAGGAAATGCTGTACGGTTGGTTCACAGGAGATGTTCTCAATGAGACCGGAATTTAAATGTAGTACAAGTGGGTAGAATCGGATTAGTCAGTGGATATATATATATATATATATATATATATATATATATATATATATATATATATATATATATATATATATATATATATATATATATATATATATATATATATATATATATATGACATTCGGCTATGCGAGAGAACATGTTGAGAACATGTTGTCCTCTATTCAGCACGCTAGAAGGCAATAGAGAGTGTGTACTTTCGTTCAAATAAAACACTGACCAGAGGACTTGTTCCTCATAAAATATTAAACCCACGAGAGTAGAGTTGTTCCCCATGAAAAGAAATAAAGGCGTTTTACTTTAATATTATATTCTCCTTGCAGCAGTTCAAGCAGCTACAGCCGAACACATCTCAGTAATGTATTACAATAGGGAGACGCATTTAAAAACACACTATAGTATAAAATAGAGGCGGGCGTGTGGAGCTTCACGACTAGCGCCCAGAGTTGGTTACCGCAACCAACTGTAGAACGCATGACCCCGTTATACTCGCAGTCCGTTGGATCTGTGTCACTTTAAAAGCCGGGGTGTCAACTCAAGTTCAATCTGGCTAAACATTGGTGAATCAAATGAATAAAAACACGCGCTCCTGCAGCGTGATCTTTTTAAAGTCCACTTAGGATCACGGGACACGATTCATAGGTCGCTGACTCTCTGTGCCCCGTGTGAGACGGCCAGCATGAGGCAATCGAAACGCTCTGCCACCTTTGTACGACCTGGCTGCTTCAAAGCGTCCTGATCTCTTATCTTGTTCCTGTCTGAACTGTCAAATTGTGTTATAGCAGCAAAAAAAGGTAAAGATTTAGGACCACGAAGACGACCTGTACGTTCGGTCCGCTCGATTCCAAACAATCCACAAACTTCTGAAATTCGACCCTTTCCACTTTGAATGAGTAAATTCCAAGTTTAACTTTGAGTTTTAATACATTTTCAAGGGAGGCTGTGTAGCCGTTGTTTGCAGAGAGGAATTGATGAATTAATGCCATGGCACGAGGGCAAGGTGTACACTTGTGAGGAAGCTAATAAGAGTTTAATCTCACCATTCCAAGTGCCAGGCTGAGATCACGATGTAAATGAAGCATCTGATCAACACTCAGGCCTCATGCACTCCACTGTGACGTGGAGCTAGTTCTATAAGCCTCAAACCTTTGGCTGCAGCAGATAAAATTAATTGCTGCCTGCGATTTAATCCCAGAAATCATTTTTCACAAATGTAATCACGGTTACAAAACGGTCATTAACGCAGAGGCACTTCTAGAGCTTCGATCTTCTGCTATTTAGAGGGGCTTATGTAATATGAACTGGCGGACACACACACACACACACAGCTGTGCTTTCTCAAGTCATGTCAAGATAAATGTGAACGTTGCAGATCAGGAGAAAAAATTCCAAGCCGTTTAAAGACTGAAGTGAGAAAGTTTAGTGACAATGAAGAGGCGGAAACACTAAATGAAAGAACAGTCTCTCTCTCTCTCTCTCTCTCTCTCTCTCTCTCAACCCCCTGCTTTAGCCTCAGGAGGCGATGAGGTTATTACGGGGTAGGACATCAGACGTATCCCATGTAATTACGCTGCAGCGTCCGAGCTGCACTCTTCATCACATCTTGAAACCCCAAAGTGCAGCTGTTAATAGCCGTGGCCTGAATGGCTACCTAAGCCTGCATAAGTGAGCAACTGGAGCAGGAGGGTGGCCGAGCTCAGCGGCTGTCTTCATCGAACACTCAGGTAGAACGTGTCCACTCGCCTCTCTGGCTCCACTGGTTGGCCCTTGAGGCTGAATCTGTAGCGTAGTTTCCAGGCACAAAGCAGCGTCTGATAACATGTACAGTATCTTTATCGACATATAGCATCCCCTTGTTCTCTCTGGAAAGAACAATGATCACTTTCAAATGAAGAAGCTCAATTCCAGGGTTAACCTCGTACATCTTGCCGAGGGCCTGATCCGGCACGAGGACATAATGAAAGGCTTCCTCCCCCTTCACTTCCACTTCCCCCGCTCACCTCCTCCCCCCCACGTCGGCCTTCTTCCGTGACCTACATTTAACTGGCTGTGCCGTGCGTGCAGATGGAGGCGTCGGCACGGCTCCACCGAGCCGACCGTCGGGGTGCGTTTGCTCTGAAGTCGGCCATTTCAAAGTTATGCCATACACACGCGAAGAACAGACGTTAATATTGCATGCGGCGCTGTGTCTGTCCATGGAGGACGCGTACGTGTAGCTACAGCGCGGTGGCTACGCCCGCCGGTCGTTATGACTCCTACAGCAGCGGAGCGCCCGGCTCTCTGGCGCCCACGCTGCAGGCGGCACGGCTCATTCCTGACATCCAACCTCCTGCTAGTTGCATGAAGCCGCGCATGCAGCGCATGGCTGCCCTCACGCATACAGACGCACGCTGCACAGCTACGTCCAGAGCAGCCTGGACGTCTGAAAGTACAGCAGACTGCTGAGTCAGGGACTGAATGTAACGCAGGGCGACGTGACGGTCGCTCGGCGCCAGTGTGATGGCGGTGCTTTTCAAGAATAAATTAAAACGTGCTTACTCCTTCTTGCTTGTTTACTTTAAAAAAGGTAAATTGTCATGTATGATGTGGTCCATCAAACTGAGCTTTGACAAGCACCACAGCTCCAACTGTGTGTGTCTGTGGTTTTGGTGCCGTGCCAGAAGAGTAGAGTAAGTTCAGCAAAGCGTTTTGACTGGAAACCACAGGCTGCCAGTACGAATGAGACGAGAGGCAAGAGGGAATACGCACACAACTACAGTTTGATTGTTAATATAGAAATAAAAAGCAAATACGTCTCTGGTTAGGTGTATCTGTTGCTAGGTGTATCCGTTGCTAGGTGTATCCGTTGCTAGGTGTATCTGTTGCTAGGTGTATCTGTTGCTAGGTGTATCTGTTGCTAGGTGTATCCGTTGCTAGGTGTATCCGTTGCTAGGTGTATGGTACACCGGCTCATCTTCAAACTAAGCACTAGTAGAAGGTTTCACTCTCCTTGCCAGCTCTGCCTCCATGGAAAAGGAGAACATGTATACGTTACATACATCGTATGTATACGAGTACAGGTGATAAACAACATGTATACGTTACATACATCGTATGTATACGAGTACAGGTGATAAACACCCTTCATCCCTGTTGACGAGGGCGGGGCCACGAGGCTCCACGTGGTCGTGATAGCAGGTCCAGGTCAGAGCACACAGTTCTGACTCCATGAGAGGCGGACCTCCTGCTCCCCGCCTCCTGCTCCCCACCTCCTGCTCCCCACCTCCTGCTCCCCACCTCCTGCTCCCGACGGCCCGCCTCCTGCTCCCCGTTGGTCCACCTCCTGCTCCCCGTCGGTCCGCCTCCTGCTCCCCGCCTCCTGCTCCCCGTTGGCCCGCCTCCTGCTCCCCGTTGGTCCGCCTCCTGCTCCCCGTCGGCCCGCCTCCTACTCCCCGCCTCCTGCTCCCCGTCGGCCCGCCTCCTGCTCCACGCCTCCTGCTCCCCGTCGGCCCGCCTCCTGCTCCCAGCCTCCTGCTCCCCGTCGGCCCGCCTCCTGCTCCCGCCTCCTGCTCCCCGTCGGCCCGCCTCCTGCTCCACGCCTCCTGCTCCCCGTCGACCTGCCTCCTGCTCCCCGCCTCCTGCTCCCCGTCGGCCCGCCTCCTACTCCCCGCCTCCTGCTCCTCGTCGGGCCCGCCTCCTCCTCCCCGTCGGCCCGCCTCCTGACGGCCTCCTCCTGACGGAGGTCTCCTCCTGACGGAGCTCTCCTTCTGACAGAGCTCTCCTTCTGACGGCCTCCTCCTGACGGCCTCCTCCTGACAGAGCTCTCCTCCTGACAGGCTCCTCCTGACGGGCTCCTCCTCCTGACGGCCTCCTCCTGACGGAGGTCTCCTCCTGACAGAGCTCTCCTTCTGACGGCCTCCTCCTGACGGCCTCCTCCTGACGCTCTCCTCCTGACGGGCTCCTCCTGACGGGCTCCTCCTAGGAAACGCCGCTCTGCTCCTCGCATTAGCCCTAAGCTCCTCCGCGGGCCTCTGAAGTGAGAAGTAGAGGCCGTCCACTGAGAGCCGACTCGTGGGCTCTGGGCTCGGTGCGGAGGCTGGACGGACATGATGCTGGTCCCTCCGTGGTGCTGAGGGTGAACTAGGAGTAAATGCACGGGAGCTCAAACTGCAGCTCCTGCATGTTTGGGCCGCGAGGCCTGGAGCAGCTGCAGAGCTGAGAGCAGCAACACGTCTCTCTGGTCCAGACTCCGAATAAGAGAGGAGCTTTGATAGGATGCCGACAGAATGTATTCATGTACGCTCCTCACACATCTGTATTTATGGAGAAATCATGTTAGAGAACAAGCCCGCTAATCTACAAGGCTACAGCCGTTAGCAGACGGATTAACCTCTCTGTAATCTGCCTGAACTCGAGACACTTCTTCTCAACACAGAGAGATTAGCAGCCGATCACAGACGTAGAGAGCCACTACCAAAGCTCGGCCCGATAAGCTGCTCAAAGCGGCCCGCGTCGCTAAGCAGACGGACGCGAGCAGCAGAGCGCCTAAACGCAGAGAAACGAGGCCTCGGTAGCGCCTGGAGGGAGTCACGGCCTCGTGAAGACGGCCAGGAAGACGGACGCCATGCGTTCCTCACGAGAGAGCGGCGGCCTCCGAGAGCTGACACTCCCAGACGGAGCGAGGGGCACAGCTGGTCCTGAGGCCTGCAGCTCCTCTCAGGACGGCTCCGATAACTGCTGCTCCGGCATCTGGAATTACACCTCCACCTTCCCAGAGTCCCTGCCCATGCAATGCTTCCACTCCTCTGGGCGGTGTCTCCACATTTTAAAAACGGACACTAGCTTTGGACAGTTAGATATTACAATGGTTGTTATAGAGACCAAAAGAGCTAAGAGAGAGTGAATGTTGTTATATCCATTCAGTTGACCAGTAAGTGAGTCCGAGAGGACGGTTCACAAACGTGTCCCTGGAGTATTATTCTGTCCTGGAATCTGTTGTGCGTATTCCTTTCAACGCCGTGAGGTCAGCCGTCACACACGCTCGCCAATACCAGCACATCGTCAGAAAACACGCGGTCAGAAAACACGCGGTCAGAAAACACGTCGTCAGAAAACACGCGGTCAGAAAACACGCGGTCAGAAAACACGCCGTCAGAAAACACGCCGTCAGAAAACACGTCGTCAGAAAACACGCGGTCAGAAAACACGTGGTCAGAAAACACGTCGTCAGAAGACACGCCGACAGAAGACACGCCGTCAGAAAACACGCCGTCAGAAAACACGCCGTCAGAAAACACGTGGTCAGAAAACACGTCGTCAGAAGACACGCCGTCAGAAGACACGCCGTCAGAAAACACGCCGTCAGAAAACACGTCGTCAGAAAACACGCCGTCAGAAGACACGCCGTCAGAAAACACGCCGTCAGAAAACACGCCGTCAGAAAACACGCCGTCAGAAAACACGTGGTCAGAAAACACGTCGTCAGAAAACACGTCGTCAGAAAACACGCCGTCAGAAAACACGCGATCAGAAAACACGCGATCAGAAAACACGCGATCAGAAAACACGCCGTCAGAAAACACGCCGTCAGAAAACACGCCGTCAGAAAACACGCCGTCAGAAGACACGCCGTCAGAAAACACGCCGTCAGAAAACACGCCGTCAGAAAACACGCCGTCAGAAGACACGCCGTCAGAAGACACGCCGTCAGAAGACACGCCGCCTGCCGTCGTGTCTTCTGTGCTCTGCTCGTGTAGTCGAGTAGTAAATGCATACCGCTCACTGGCCACTCAGAGCTGCTCATCAGAAGCTAACCAGAGGGTCATCACCCACAGCAATCATGCATTTCATCAGTGGGCGTTTCTAGAACAGCAGCCCGTCTCCACCACCATGTAGTGGCTGTGGTTGGAGACGGCAGCTTCTTGGGTAACATGTTAGCGGATGAAATGAACTTGTGCGTTTGCTATTAATTAATATATTCTGTGGATGAAAGTCAAATTACTTCTTCTTTTTTTTTTTAATGCAAGAACTTGAACATTTCTCCCGTTTCTAAAAGTCTTGAGAGCCTAAAGACCACAAGCCGCTGAACTCAACTACAGCGACTCGAAAGTGAAGCGAATCTACCATCGTGTTCAGAAATGACACGTTTTGGAAAACACGGTTGAATAAAGAGGTTTGTGATGGTGGGAGGCAAAGTGACACAACGTGGTGCGTACAAAAGGAAGCCGCTCTCCCACACACCTGAACCCTGCCTGGCGTGGAGAGGCCTCCGGTTAGACGGCCTGCAGCTGGAGAGACGAGGAGGAGCCGCTGTGCAGCAACCCTCGAGTAATGACATCGTTTGGTGTAAAAGCAATAGCGCAGATGTTCCAGGACTCGCAACTCTTTTACGCGTCGGTGCGCAGAGACTATAGACATGATCACATTCATAACACATGGAAAGAGAGCGGGGAGGGACGGATACAGCTCACCTACGATGATACAAATAGTCCCGCAAAGAAAAGATGAATGTCATTGTAGTTTTATTTAACGAGCGTCTTTTCAGTCGGTTAAATTGTGTCCTTGTCACAATCGCTCAAAATCTTTGAAAAACAGTGCACACACACATACACACACGCACACATGTACACGCACTCACATGCGCACGCACATGCGCATGCGCACGCGCACACACACACACGCACACGCACTCACACGCGCACACGCACACACACTAAACGCTTCTCTGATGCAATGTCACAACAACCTGCGAGAAATGCTTTTTGCAGCTCAGGAATAAATGAGAGGACCGATCGGTGTCTCTGATTGCAGGAAGTGAGAACGAAGGTGCGTTTCCTAATTGTTAAGAAGTTTACTTTCAGTCTCTGCTCCCGACATGGAAGGGGATGCGATCACAGGTCGTGTCCACTCGGAGCTGTAGCTCCACTTTCCTGTTAATATCAGGCGGCATGAATAAAAAGAATCACACCTCCAACCCCCACAGAAAGAAAAACACAATAGCCTGCAACACTTGTTTCCCTCTACATGTAAATGGCTTCGCCTCAATCATGTGATGTAAAGGTCATTCATTTACATGATGGTTTTGTGTAAAATTCAAAGCACTTGGTCAGGAAGCGGAGGTGTGTTCTGATGCGTCACTCCAGGACTTCCAAACAAACAACCTGCTCCACACCGAGGAGGGCAGCCATGTGGAACATCTCAACACTGCTCCTCCAATGAAGTCCAACCAGGTGGCATATCATCTCCACCATGACACCAGGGGCACAGATCTGAACATGCAACATACCCTCATTAAAACCACAATGTCATGTCTCAGGAAGCAGTGGGTTGAAACACATTGACACACACTTACACACACACACACACACACCTACACGTTAAATGTTATCATGAATGTGACTTTCAGATTGCCTCCCCTGGAGCTCTCGTCTTGGCCTGGGTTTCCTATTTTGAATGGACTTTCCACCATGTGAGCTGAACAAGAACCAAGGATCGAGGGAACAATAAACCCTCCTCTCCTCTCCCCTCCCCTCCCCTCCCCTCTCCTCTCCTCTCCTCTCCTCTCCTCTCCTCTCCTCTCTCCTCCTCCTCCCTCCTCTCCCTCCTCTCTCCTCCTCCTCCCTCCTCTCCTCTCCTCCCTCTTCTTCTCCTCTCCCCTCCCCTCCCTCCCCTCCCCTCCCCTCCCCTCTCTCTCCTCCTCCTCTCCTCTCTCTTCTTCTCCTCCCCCCCCTCCTCTCCTCTCCTCTCCTCTCCATCCAGATGAGACACATGTCAATGTGTCCCCCTGTCGGTGTTTATTCAAACCAATTGTTAAGCCCCCAAGAAAAGCCGCGGGTGGGGGGGGGTGGGGGGTACTCAACGAGCTCTCTCTCTCTCTCTCTCTCTCTCTCTCTCTCTCTCTCTCTCTCTCTCTCTCTCTCTCTCTCTCTCCGATGATCCCCGGAGCACCGGGTGAAAGTATAACGCGGACAAGATGATCTGTATGTCTCATCTCCAGGGTCGACCTCAGAAACTCCCCAAAATATGGAATCTTTTTGTGTTGTTTTTTCGCAAAACACCGCGCGTGCACACCCTCCCTGTGCAGCGCTCTCTCTCTCTCTCTCTCTCTCTCTCTCTCTCTCTCTCTCTGTCTCTCGCTCTCTCTCTCTCTCCGTGTCCTGCACAAAACGCGCTGAAGCAGCAGACGCAGATCTGTTCGGTGAAACGCTGCAGAAAAGCGAACAAAGCGAACGGAGCGAACGGAGCGAACGGAGCCTTACCGTGAAGACCGCTCGGTGCTCGGTGCTCACCGGGGGATGCTGCCGCGGTTCTGGAGGTCCATGTTGCTCCAGCTCGCCTCGGCGCACGGAGAGCGTGCGACTCGGTATCGTCCCTCCGTCCGCAGAGAAGAGCTCCACTACCACGAGGAGAGGAGGAGAGAGGAGAGGAGGAGAGAGGAGAAAGGCGAGGAGGAGAGAGGAGAGGAGGAGAAAGGAGAGAGGCGAGGAGCGAGGAGCGGAGAGGCGGTGTCTGCCCGTCGCTCCGCTGATGGCCCTTTCTTCCTCTCCCTTCCTCGCATCCAGCGAGGGGGCGGAGCCAGCGAGCACTGATTGTGTGGCGTGTTGGCCTGAAGGGGAGGAAAGGAGGAAAGGAGGAAAGGGAGCAAAGAAGGGAGGAGAGGAACGGGATATTGATATTGATTTTGATACCTTCTTGAAAGCGGTGGGGGGGGGGGGAGGAGGAGGAGGAGGAGGATGAGGAGGAGAAGGAGGAGGAGGAAGGACACGATATATTTGTTATGTGTTTTATAACTTCCCAGCAGGTCCGCGTAGTTCAAGGAGGATAAAAGACATTTTGGGATAAAGGGAAGTTAGCGTTAGATGATAACAGTGAGAGCATGTTCTCTTATGTCTGCACACTTAATATAAGTCAACTTATCTTATCTTAGCTTAACTTAACTTTGCCGGGAGCAGTCAGTGACTTCCTGATGCCTCCGTTGGTTGCCTGGCAACTGCTCCCATCCTCTATAGACCCTATAAGAGCAAATTGTTGTTTTGACATTTGACACTAATGTTGTTGTTGTTGTTGTCATTTTGTAGTAATTAAACAAACAAAAAAGGAAGAAAAACAAATAATATATATATATATATATATATGGAGGAATTGTGAGCCATGACAAAAATAGAGCAAATTCCCCCCACAGGTTGTGAGCGGCTGCTTAACAAATCCAGAGAGGTGAACCAAATAGTGAACCTGAACCTTCTCTCACGACACCCACTGTCAAAATCCCAACATTCAAGAAAAAGAAACCAGTCAGATGCCATGAAAATAAGGAGGAAAAGCGTGCTTAATGTTGTTTGTCCCTGTAAGTCGTCAGTGGGGGGAGATCATCACAGAGGGAGGGAGTTTGGTAACATTGGGGCAGCTACTGATAAAACTGAAACCTCTCATCAAACAGTCACGCTGCCTCGGAGGCCCTCAGGGGTCCATAGCGGGATGATGTAATGCTATGCCACTTCTTCTCTTTTTGGCTGCGTGGTCCTTGATAAACAAATATTAAGCTTTCCCTTTGAACTCTGACAGGGAGCCAAAGATGAGAGGCAAGAGGTAGAGTAGGATGGTCCCTTTAGTCTTGTTAAAATCTGTTCTGCCGAGCTTTGAGTCAACTGACCTGAGCATTAACAGTCAGCCTACAGGAGATGCTTCATTTTGAATGGAGGCAGTTGTTTTTGTATGGAGTAATTACAATCGACAGTGTGTTATTCAGTGAGCGTAGGTGAAGGTAGGCGGGTTGTGTTACCTACATTTGAACGGAGCAGGTCTGCTCTCCCAAGTCCGTGTGCAAAGATAACACGATGTATAAATAAATGAAATGAAATGAAAACACGATGCTGTGAGTGAACTCCATGTGAAGATGAAGATGTCATATTTAAGACTAAAGATATGCTGTATCTTGTAATTGCAGCGTGACCTTTGGTCTTTTTTATTATTTGAGTTGCCGATTTTAAGTGCGTGTGTATGTGTTTATGTACTGTATACATGTATGTGTGTGTAAGATGGAGAAAGTACCCGTCGTTTGTGTAATTGTGCTGTGCACGGACCAACCAGTGTCATATGGGTTGTGCGTGTGAGCGCCGCTCTCCTAATTACCTCATCCGTAAATGTCAAACGTTCAAATGGCTCCGGCATCCAGATTTATTTATGAGTTTGTGCTCCATGACACAAACGCTGCTGCTGCTGCTGCTGCTGCTGCTGCTGCTGCACAGACAAATGTGCCAATGAAGAGAGAATCACAACACCAAGGGAACGGAGACCAACGGGGAAGTCAGCACGAGAGTCCGGAGGAAGCTCCCTCTCTCACCGCTGAGACACACATGGACGAGCCACAGGAAGAGATGACTGTTGGCTTTGGGTTTTCCTCTTGCTAATGTATTGGATAGTACCAGGTACCTTTTTTAAATACCACCCGGCTGAGATTCCAAGGGAGATGAGCTGACATAAGAAATGGAGTTTCATTTCATTTATGTATTTGAACAGGGTCCGTACACATCACTCAGCTCTGCAGGGGTGAATGTGTCAGTCTTAGCTAAGGATACATTTCAACTGCCGTTCCTGTGGCCAGATATAACAAGCCTTCAGTAACGGAGAGAACGTTTATCACAGAAGCATCATAAAATAAGCAATAAACAAACAGGTTACGATCTAATATATTGCAGACCACTGATTGGTCAGAGAATTGTCACTAGAATCGTCACCTGCTGGACATCCTCCACAAACTCAATCTTTTTAAAAAGCCAAGCCGTCAACGGTAACCAGTAGGTTTTCCGGTTGAAGATGATGTGAAGGCAGTTCTGCTCAGAGACCCGTCAACATCGAGGACTTGACCTGTAGCCACAATGTAGTCGAGTCCGATGGAGCCCAATCATGCAGTGGGAATAAAGCACAAGGGTGGAAAACTTGATCCCAAAATGTTCTTCACAAACTCAAACTGCACCCGACATAATGCAACCATTGAACACATGCTGGCGTCTCCAAAGTGACGCTCCAGTGGGGCGTGGAGGCAGATGACTCGCACCAACTCACCGTGGCTCAGAGGCCGGGGCGGGCGGTGGGGATTGTGTTCCAGGCCCAGAGCAACACGTCCAGACCCGTGTGCCGCTGCAGAGCGAGGGCCGCTCTCTGGCCAACACGACTCAGCCGCTCATCGCCTTCCTCCAGGTGAGCGTCAGCCACACAAACGTCATCACACAGCCGCCTTTGTAGTTGACGAGCGAGAAAAGGAATCTCACGACGAAGGAAAGAGGTGAAAGTGTGCGCGTGTGTTACGAGAAGAGGAGCGCGTGTGTGTGTGTGTGTGTGTGTTTGTGTGTGTGTGTGCCCGTGTGTATTTTCTTTTTCTTTTCTGCCCAGCTGCAGCGTTTCTTTCCTTTTGAAAATGGCTGATGACTTTGATCTATAGCAATTAACCCCTTGGTCGTGAAGCCATAATAATAGTCAACGGACAATTTTTTCAAATAATTAGTCATTTCAGATCACCGTCGAAAAAGAGATTTGTTAATCTCAATGGGTTTCACCAGGTTAAATAAAGGTTTAATAATGATAATTTGATTTCAGGCAGAAGGACATAACAAGCAGCCTTCCATTTCTAGATTAATTTCGCCATCTGAAAAAGGGAGCTAATATAAATCTGAAATAGGGAGCTAATGTAAATCTGAAATAGGGAGCTAATGTAAATCTGAAATAGGGAGCTAATCTCTTGCTTGATATTTAGCTCCATGAATGGTGGTAGAATCCACCAGCGGCTGACTCGCGTTAGCTCCTGTAGGGTCTGAGAGGGAGCGGTGTGGTGGGACTCAGTCCTACAGCAGAGGCTCAGAACAGAAAACCACTGGTCCAGTCTCTGAGCTCCTCCCACAGGACACGCCCCCCATGCTCCCTGCATTGTTTTACAGTCAAAGCAGTCACCTGCACCACCCTCACCACCACCACCTGCACCACCACCACCACCACCTGCACCACCCTCACCTGCACCACCCTCACCACCACCACCTGCACCACCACCACCACCACCACCTGCACCACCCTCACCACCACCACCTGCACCACCACCACCACCACCTGCACCACCCTCACCACCACCACCACCACCACCTGCACCACCACCTGCACCACCCTCACCACCACCACCACCACCTGCACCACCCTCACCACCACCACCTGCACCACCCTCACCACCACCACCACCACCACCACCACCTGCACCACCCGCACCACCCTCACCACCACCACCACCACCACCTGCACCACCCTCACCACCACCTGCACCACCCTCACCACCCTCATCAGCACCACCTGCACCACCCTCACCACCTGCACCACCACCACCACCTGCGTGGTCATCTCAGAGAGCATCACTGTGCGACGTCCTGCAGCCTCTGGAACATCTGGCCGGCTCTCTGATCGCCCCACTTTGCTCTTCCCCTCAACTAATTGTGGCCATTAGAAACCTGTGAGAGCGTGACGGTTTCCATGGCGATGAGATGATGCGCTCTGCCGTTTCGAGCCTCAAAACGTCCTGGTCATTTCATGCCATCTGTTTTCCCCGCGTTATATATCTGGAGGTGGATAAATAGGACTTGTGCGTGTCGACACATCGCGGAAAGCCTGGCTGATGTAATGGGATGGTGCGCGTCAACAAAACGCGGGTGGAGGTGTTTGAGGAAGAGGAACGGATTGAAGGACAGGGCCTCCGACAGCGCCTCGTCGGCTCAGCATCCAACTCAGCCGGTGGTAACTTAGCCCCAACAGACTGAGCAAAGAGTCGTCTCTTGTGGCCGAGTGGCGGGTCCGATGAGATGCTCTCCGCGCTCGGAGAGGCGAGAGATAGTGTGGCCCGAGAGCTGTGTGGCCCGACAACTCAACGTTATTGATTGTAAATGGATTTGGTAGAACTCCCTGTTTTAAAAAAATGGGCGAGAGGAGCCAGATGATCATCGCTCTGTCGAGGACCTAATGGTCACAGTCTGCGTCTCATTAGAACGCTGCTGATGGATATGTCTCACGCTTACCTGTCTTAAAAAATTGAAAGCCTTGTCAATATAACGGAATAAGTAATATATACACTACATACAAAAATATTTCGCTGATGCTTTTATCCAAAGACACTTAACCGTGAGTGGAACCCGGGAACACATTAAAGCTCGGTTTGGTTGCTTTCAGTTCATTTTGCATGGCGACCGGCCCGAATGCTACGTCGAGGAGCGGAGACGGTCCTGACTGGGATGATCCGTGACTCCCAGTGGGCGGGCCAACTGGCAGTCGCAGAGCGGAGCCGGGCGTATAGTTCGACCATGTCTCGATGAGCCCGAGCAATTTGCATGTGCAATTTGACAAGAGCCTCCTGGGTAACGCACACATCTGTGCTAATGCTGCGGAGGATGGACGTGCAGGAGCGAGACGTCGCAGCGCGTCGGCGCCACCGGCCGGCTGGGCGCTCTGCGGCGGGCTCCTCGCGGTCCGAGGCGCCGCAGAGTTGTCGAAGGTAACAGGTGAGGTGATGAATGGGAGGAGCCTTCCCTTGAAATCCACGGAGAGATGTAAGCTTTACAATTTAGAGATGCATGCTGCCACCTGGGTTTCAGCCAGGAACCGGATTAGTGGAAGAAGATATGATGGGATTATATTTGTTCACTCTGCTCCTTTCATACATTATTTTCTCAGGTGTACTAAACCCAAAGGGCTTAGATGCACTACTCCAATGTTCTGGGATAAAAAGACCTAGAATGATCAAATAGGCAAACAAAAAGGTAAGACATAGACGAGTGGCTGTCCGCCCTCTTATCTCCCTTTCACGGTCTTTGTTCCAGCTGCTCTTTTCCACATTTATCCCAGTGCTCTACATCGATGGAGGAACTCTACGAGCCCGGAGGACAAAATATAGGAAAATAGCCTCATCAATTCAGAAGCCCTGTGTGTTCTTCAAACCAAACAAAGACCTCCACAGGCTCCTCGTAAGAGATGTCCCATGTTTGGACCCGGGCTCTAGTTCTAGATGGGAAAAATAATTCTTCTTTGAAATTCTATCCAGTGGGGTTTTGGCTTAAGATGTGAAATGATAAGCAGGTGAGGATGCGGGGCGGGTTTATCTCAGTGGGAAGAGTGGTCGTCCTGTAACCGCAAGATAGCAGGTTCAATCCCCGCTCTCCCCGTTAGTTGCAGCCCGAAGTGTCCTTGAGCAAGGCACTGAACCCCCAGCTGCTCCCCGGTTTTCACTGCATCCACTGCTCCTTCATAACGAAGGATGGGTCAAACGCAGACACGAATTTCCCCATTGTGGGATCAATAAAGTGTCACGCCCAGGCAGAGAACAGGACACAGGCGCAGGGGGTACCAGGGATAACGGTCTCTTTATTTGAAAAAAGACTAACTAAAAACGTATCTAATAAACTAAATCCACGCTACAAAAACTTACAAAATCATAATCGCTCTCTAGGAGGAATCCATTGAAATAAATAAACAAAGGCTTGGTTTACAAGGCGTGGTTGACGTGGCAAAGCTAGAGTGATGGCATGATCTGATAGGCGGAAAAAAACACACTGGCACAGGACAGAGGGAAGACAGACTATAAGTACATGAGGGTAATGGGGAACAGGTGGAGACAATCAGGAATTAGAGGAGACAATCAGACCGGTGACACATGAGGAAAGGGAAGTGACCTGAAACGAGAGGAGAGTTACTATTTCAAAATAAAACAGGAAATGACAGAACAACAACATGCAGCACCATAAAACAACCCAACAACTTCACCGCAGTGTGACAGAACCCCCCCTTCTAGAACCGACAGCTGACGGTCCAGGCAACTCAGGGTGGTCTCTATAAAAGTCCTGAATCAATGAAGGGTCATCGATATAGCTCCGTGGGACCCACTGTCTTTCCTCGGGCCCATAACCCTCCCAGTCCACCAGAAACTGTTTGCCCCTGCCTCTGTTGCGTACAGCTAACAGTCTCTTGACCCTGTAGAGTAGGCCCCCATCGACTGCTTCCAGTGGCGGCGGGGGCTTGGTGAGTGGAACCATGGGGCTTTCCTTGGTTGGCTTCACTTGACTGACGTGGAATGTGGGATGAACTCGAAGTGACCTTGGCAGACGGAGACGAACGGCAGCTGGACCGACTGTCTTGGAAATGGGAAACGGCCCAACGAACCGCGGTGCCAGCTTCTTGGAGGGAACCTTGAGGTGAAGATCCTTGGCAGACAACCACACTCGTTGTCCAGGCTTGTACTCTGGCGCGGGATGGCGTCGCCGGTCAGCTGCCTTCTTTACTCTGTCCCCGTCTGATGAGCACTTGACGGGCGGCCGCCCAGATGCGGTGACAGCGACGAACCATGGCATGGGCAGAGGGAACTGAAACTTCATGCTCAGAGTCAGAAAATACAGGAGGCTGGTAACCATAGACACACTTGAAGGGTGAGAGACCTGTGGCAGAGGTGGGCAGAGAGTTGTGGGCATATTCCACCCAGACCAGGTGGGTGCTCCATGATGTCGGGTTCTGTGACACCAGGCATCGGAGGCCGGTCTCCAGCTGCTGATTGAGGCGTTCGGTCTGGCCGGTGGCCTCCGGGTGGTAACCTGAAGTCAGGCTGGCTGTGGCACCGATGAGCCGACAGATCTCCCTCCAAAACCGGGAGATAAACTGGGGCCCCCGGTCGGACACGATGTCCTTGGGAAATCCATGAATTCTGAAAACATCCTGCATCATGACTTGTGCAGTCTCCTTAGCTGAGGGTAGCTTCGGCAGGGCAATGAAATGTGTCATTTTCGAAAACCGATCCACCACGGTCAAGACCGTGGTGTTACCTCTTGAGAGCGGAGCCCGTGACGAAATCCAACGAAATGTCCGACCACGGTCTGAAGGGAATGGGTAAAGGTTGCAACAGGCCCATGCGCGACCCGGAGGATGTCTTGTTCCGAGCACAGACCGAACATGCCTCGATGTACTCCCGTACCCCCGACTCCATGGACGGCCACCAGAAACGCTGAGAGATGGCAAACATGGTTCTCCGGACTCCCGGATGACAGGTAAGCAGCGAGGTGTGGGCCCAATGAATCACCTGTGGGCGCAATTCGGCGGAACAAACAACCGATGCTCTGGACACCCACGAGGTGGAGGTGCCCCACCATTGGCTTGCTTCACCTTTCGTTCTATCTGCCAGGAGACCGCTCCAACCACACTGTTCAGTGGAAGGATGGGTTCTGGTTCCTTGGCAACAGGTTTGGGGTCATAAACGCGCGACAAGGCATCTGGCTTGACATTCCGGGACCCCGGCCTGTAGGACAAAGTGAAGCAAAAACGGTTAAAAAACAATGCCCACCTGGCCTGGCGTGAATTTAGTCTCTTAGCTTGTTTGATGTACTCGAGGTTCTTATGGTCTGTCCACACAATGAACGGATGTTGTGCCCCCTCCAGCCAGTGTCTCCACTCCTCCAAGGCGACTTTGACCGCTAGCAACTCCCGGTTGCCCACGTCGTAGTTTCTCTCCGCAGAGCTTAGTCGCCGGGACAGGAAGGCGCAGGGGTGCATCTTGCCATCCTTCTCAGACCGTTGAGACAAGACGGCCCCGATACCCTCATTAGACGCATCAACCTCCACTACGAATTGACGCTGTGGTTCTGGTAGAGCGAGGATGGGCGCAGAGGTGAAACGGCGCTTGAGGTTCTGGAACACCCCCTCTGCCTCCGGGGACCAGTGGAACCGAACCTGGGGAGATGTCAGAGCATGGAGGGGACCAGCTATTGCGCTAAAACCTCTGATAAACCGCCTGTAAAAGTTCGCAAACCCCAGGAATTGCTGAACCTTTTTGCGGCTATCAGGCGTAGGCCACTCGGCCACAGCGCTTACTTTAGCCGGATCCATCTGGACTCTTCCAGGGGCTACGATAAAGCCCAGGAAGGTGACGGTGTTGGCATGAAACTCACTCTTTTCGGCTTTAACATACAGGTGATTGTCGAGAAGGCGTTTGAGGACTTGGCTTACATGGTGTTTGTGTGTGTCAAGATCTGGTGAATAAATCAAAATGTCGTCAAGGTAAACATAAACAAAGTGATCAAGAAAGTCTCTAAGGACGTCATTTATCATGGCCTGAAATACGGCAGGAGCGTTCGTGAGTCCAAAAGGCATGACCAAATATTCATAATGGCCACGAGGTGTATTAAACCCCGTCTTCCACTCGTCCCCCTCTCTGATTCGGACCAGATGATGGGCGTTGCGCAAGTCCAGTTTAGTAAAAACTGTGGCCTGCTGGAGCTGATCAAAGACAGAGGTCATTAAGGGAAGTGGGTAGCGATTCTTTACCGTAATGTCGTTGAGTGGACTATAGTCTATACATGGTCTCAATGACCCATCTTTCTTCTTGACAAAAAAGAACCCGGCTCCCGCAGGCGAAGATGACGGACGGATGAGCCCCGTCCTCAGAGATGCCTCGATGTAATCCGTCATCGCCTGACGTTCGGGTCTGGACACAGAGTACAAACGACCCTTCGGAATGGTGGAGCTGGGGATGAGCTCGATGGCGAGTCGTAGGATCGATGCGGTGGAAGAGACATCGCCTTGGTCTTGTTGAAAACCTCCTTCAGATGGTGGTAACAGGCGGGAACAGAGGTCAGATCCGGGTACTGGGACTCTGTGACAACATGAGCGGAAACAGTGTTTATTACAGCGCTGGCAGATCTGTGAGGAGTCTCTCTCAGGCACTCTCCTTCACAGGATCCTCCCCATCCCACGATCTTGCCCGTAGGCCAGTCTATGTGGGGATTGTGTCTGACAAGCCATGGAAGTCCCAGTACTAGTGCGCGTGTCGGTGAATGGAACAGAAAAAAGTTCATCAGTTCAGTGTGCTGGTCTATGGAGAGTATCGCAGGCTCTGTGACATGGGTTACGGTGAACAGTGCATCCCCATTCAAGGCACTCGCCTTGATGGGGCGTGCAAGAACCTTGGTCTTTAACCCCAGTCTCTTAGCTAATTCCCAGTCCATTAAGCTCTCATCGGCCCCTGAGTCAATCAAAACATCCAATGTTAAGGTTGTGGTGTCGTGCTGTAGCTTAATAGACGTCAAAACACGTGCTGAAGAACCTGAAGCTGTGGGTCGGTTGTCAAGCCGAGCGGTCTTGGCCGTGCATGCTGCTACCCGGTGGCCGTGCTCCCCACAGTAGAAGCACAGACCCTCCCTAAAACGGCGCTGCCGTTCCTCCTGGGAAAGCCGAGTACCGCCCAACTCCATAGGTTCCTCTCCGCCAGCCGGAAGAGAAGAACAACGCTGGTCTGGTGCCGACCAGCCGTGAGCCGATCCGGGGGCGGCAGAGAAGCGCTGTGGGGAATCTGGCGACTGCTGGCGTCCTTCCTGGAGAACCCTCAAATCCCGAAGACGGTTATCCGTGCGAATAGCGAGGGCGATGAGGGAATCCAAGTCCTGAGGTAGGTCCAGAGGAAGCAGTCGCTCCTGAAGAGACGCACCCAAACCTTTTAGAAAAACGTCATAAAGTGCAGTGGGGTTCCACCCACTCTGCACCGCCAAGGTACGGAAGCGAATGGCGTAATCACAAACAGATTCACGTCCTTGTTTCAGACCACTCAGCTCTCTTGCCCTTTCTCGGTCCGTTGAGACCGGGTCAAAAGTCTTTCGAAGTCCCTCTTTAAAATCCTTGATGGAATTGCAGAGGATGGATCCACTCTCCCACTCCGCCACGGCCCACACCTTTGCCCGTCCCGACAGGTGCGATATGATGTAGGCTACCTTGGCTCGGTCTGTGGGAAAGTGTCGAGACGAAAGTTCAAAATGCATGTCACAGTCTATGAGGAATGACCTACATCCTCCCAGATCTCCTGAATATCGCTCGGGCGGTGCCAACCGGACTCCATCTCCGGCGTAGGCGGAAGGGGGTGACGGTTCAGGTGCGAGAGGTACTGGGTCCCTCCTCTCCGGAGTACTGAGAAGCTGCTGTAACCGATCCCCAAGGCCCCCCATCTGGGCCATCATGTTAACCTTGAAGTCCTCCTGGCTTCGGGCCAAACCCTTGACTCCCTGGCTAAGCGCAGTCATCTGCTCCTCCTGTAGGGAGAGGCGCTCTACCTGAGAGGCTAGAGCATTAGCAAGATGCTGCGCCCCTGCTGCGTCCATACTGGCCAGTGTGTACTGTCACGCCCAGGCAGAGAACAGGACACAGGCGCAGGGGGTACCAGGGATAACGGTCTCTTTATTTGAAAAAAGACTAACTAAAAACGTATCTAAAACTAAATCCACGCTACAAAAACTTACAAAATCATAATCGCTCTCTAGGAGGAATCCATTGAAATAAATAAACAAAGGCTTGGTTTACAAGGCGTGGTTGACGTGGCAAAGCTAGAGTGATGGCATGATCTGATAGGCGGAAAAAAACACACTGGCACAGGGAAGACACAGACTATAAGCACATGAGGGTAATGGGGAACAGGTGGAGACAATCAGGAATTAGGGGAGACAATCAGACCGGTGACATATGAGGAAAGGGAAGTGACCTGAAACGAGAGGAGAGTTACTATTTCAAAATAAAACAGGAAATGACAGAACAACAACATGCAGCACCATAAAACAACCCAACAACTTCACCGCAGTGTGACATAAAGTATACATTATTATTATTATGTAGAAGATCGTAGCTGGACTTTAAAAAGAGTGAATGTGATACATGTTGACAGCAGAAGAATCCAGAGGGTTGAGAATACCGGCTCCAGAGTGGAGGGACACCCCTTGTAGCAGTTGGAAAGCCAGAATGGAGTTGGGGCTTGGTGAAAGTTAAGTTAAGGAGATGTTGAAATTGAAGTTGTAGTCTCTCACACGCTCCGTCGGCATTTTTCTTAAAGCTCCAGAAGCAAATCACACAATGCAGACATCGTCATAACCCGTGTTTAGGTTGAATATATCAGATAACTTCCTGATTATAAAACAGCATTTCTTCTGTATTTAATAGAGAAAGAGCGACAGGAAGGGCAGAGTGGGGGAGGACAAGTCCCTCACGGCCGGCCCTCACCTCCTGCTCTCAGGACTCGGCCTTAACCTCTTAGCTGGTGAGCTACCAGTGCGTCCCGTAAAACAGACATTTTAATGAGAGCTTTAATTTGTAGGCTCGTCGGCATTTAAACATAGTACACAGTAGGTGAAGATTTAAAAAAAAAAAAAAAAAAAAAAAATATATATATATATATATATATATATATAAATCTGAATTATTGAAGAGACTGTTGTGCAAATTCAGAATAACATCACATAGCAGATGGAATATGTGTCCGATAAGAAATATTATATTTGCTCCTCAAAGTTTGGGCGTGCGCCTCAGTCAGACTTGTTATCATGTTGTTTCAATGAGAGGGGGGGGGGGGGGCAGACGAGGTCAGGATGACGTGACGACGTTTGGGTGCTCAGAGGGATGTGTTGGGCTCCAACCTGCGTTTTGAGAAATAACTCCCGGGGGGATTGCGCAATCGCATGTGAGCCGGTGTGTTACGTGTGATCAGTGAATAAATGGAGAGAACGAGAGAAGGAGAGAAGGAGAGAAGGAGAGAAGGTCGTGGGCTGAGTTATCCCGTGAGAGCTATTTTTAAGACGCTTTCAGACTCGATAGGAATAGCTGTGAAAACCATCTGCTGAGGGTCCTGTGATGGAAAGCTCCGGCAGCTACTCATGGACCTGTACCGACTTCCTGGGGTCCGTCGTATGTCCAACAGGACCCCCCCCCCCCCATCGTAGTTCAAGGAACAGAGGAGGCAGTGGGTCCTCAGCGCATGTCTCGCCTTCAGACTTCATGAATGACTTCAACAATCAGGCAGTGATGATGAGCAGGTGGAGTTCAGCAGTCAACAGATCCAGACAGGTTCGTATTGCTCGGGCGTTTCTTCTCTGCAGTGACTCTCAATGCTCCTCTCCATCATTTCCTCTATATTAGGTAACTGTTTCAAAAACAGATCTACGGCGTTGTGAACATCAACACATTATGTTACGTAGATTCCTATTACAGTTGATCCAGAGAGTTGAACCCTGCCAGAAGCTTTCCACATGCAGCTACATTCATGTCCATCACTTCACCGGCGGGTTGAATCCCACCAGGTCTCCCTGAGACGTCTTCACCTGTATAGATAGATGTACTCTGGTACACCTGGTACACCTGGTACACCTGTCACCTCATGGAGACGCCCCGTTCACACAGCCTCCCTGGTCATTTCACCTTTTGTCCCTTTTAATTCTCTCTCTCTCTCGATCTCTCGCTCTCTCGCTCTCTCTCCCGGGCTTCAAGCCTGTTTTCCTATTTATTTTCTCGTCACAGTATTTCCTTCGGGCTTCACACTTTTCGATATAGTAATTATACTTTTTACACGTGTGACAGTGCGAGGTCACCATCTTCTATACGGATGACAGTTTGATGTCAATCCCTTAGAAACTCTGTCATCCCATCACACGCTTACTAAGACTGTCTGCTTCCTTTTCGCGTTACATTTTTAATTGCAGCTTAGCGAGATTATTCTCTGTTTGACTTCTTGTTCTCCCGTCCTCCATCTCCATCCCTTGTTCTCTGGCTCTGGTAATCTCTGCCTGGTATCTGCCTGATGTAAGCTGGGTGTAATGCCTTTCATGGTTACGTGTGGTTCATAAGATAAGCCTTCTTGAGCTCTTTGAAACTCTTGTATTAACCTCTAAAACCTACGTACGGTTTCCAGAGAAACGGGGGTGTTGTGTGGCTTCGGCCTGAGTACTCGTGTAATAAAGGCGCGGCGTGTTTGTGATTTCAGGAGACATCCGGATGTTTTCTAGCTGCACACTTCGGGTACTGTGTCACTCTCTTTCCCCGGTATCATTGTGTCGAAAAAGACAAGGACGAGGGTTCGCTTGAAAAGCAGCACATCCCCAGGCTCTGCCTTTCCGCCTCGCGCTAGCTTGAAAACTAGGTTGTTTCCATGGCAACCAAGTATTTGATGGACAGCTCTGTGTATGATGGCCGAGCCGCTGCGGGAGCTTCCACCCCTCCACTGTCATCAAACGGGATGCTAAGGATGTAGCACGTCTGCACTACGCGCTGGGATGTCTTCACTCTCTAGCGACTGGCGAAGTGAAACGTTCACACCTCAAACGCAGCGCCACTACTTTCAGGCGCACACGCCCACATCGGGTATTGTTCTACTGCCGCTTCTACACTCTCCCACAGCAAAGGACACACAGACACAACGTGTGAAACTCGGCTTGTGCACCAAATGTTGCTTCATCTTATGAGACGACACAAAGACGATCAACAAACACAACGCTTGTATATTCACACACGGCCTCCTGCTGTGTGTCGGGCCTCGGTCGGTCGGCGTTTGCATATCAGTGTGTGACGTCATCACTGAGCAGCTGTGTGCATTCACTCAAGTAGGCCACTATGCTTAAGTGCAGGTTTGAGGTACTTGTACTTTACGTAAGTATTTCATGTAACTGTATTCTTCTTAATAACACTTAATTTCAGACATATTGTAACACTTGCAGTGTATTTTTTCTGTATAACCTTACTTTAGATAATTTAGGTACATTTAGCTAATGGTAGCAAAACTTAAGTGGCATTTCAATGCATTACTTTTACTTGCAATAATAATATATGTATTTATATAGCACCTTTAAAAACAAAGTTTAGAAAGTGCTCTACAGAGAATCAAGGCAAAACAAATAGAGTGTAAGATACAAATATTTAATTAATTAATTAATTAAAAAAACAGGCAAACTAAATTAGGGGAACCAAAGAACTGCATAAAAGGATGACATCACTTAAAAGCTGTTCTATAAAAATGGGTTTAAGTTACTGATATCCTCTCCGGTGGGTCGTAATGTACTCTTATATTGCATGTTATATGTACTTTGCTCTCGCTTGAGTGAACAATCTGAATATTCATAAACTCTGAGTATTAGTGCAACACACTAGAAAGGTTTACTCATCTTCATATGAACATAACATAAAATGACAATGTCTGTCAGGCTGTGAGCAATTTCAGATTTCTTGACAACAATCATTTTCTTTAAAATAGACCATTTCAAGTTTAGTTTCATGCTGGCAAGGGATTTAAATAACTCTAAACCTTTCAATCTTCCTAAATCCCCTTAAAATAAACCTGTTCCAGCCTTTTCTCTCCCAGCTATTTTCCAAAGGGTTGTAGAGTGAGAGGCAGCAGCGCCTCTTTAAAGGCTTATGTGCAAGTAGGATGAGATTTCTCACTTTCCGTCCCCCGACATCCACCCTCTCTCTAGCTGCACAGTGCATGAAAACCATGCTGTTATTACCCCCCCCCTCCCCCTCCTCCTCTTTTCTTTCCCACTCAGGTAATAACAATAACAATAGGCTTCTGTACACAACAATAACAGCATCATCAAAAAAAGACTGTCGCGAAAGCCCCTTTAATTGGACGGCGCCGTATCTTAGGAATGTTTGACAGCGCGACTCCTCTCCTGTTTCATCTCTGCACACCTGTGACTCCACACCTGCAGGTCACACACTGCACATGCCTTGCTTAGGGATTCACACGATGAGCAGGACTCCTACACCCACACACAATAGAATAAGACACACACACAACAGACACATTTGTAAACATGTTTTATCTAAATTAAACATTTAAGATGGAGAATACATCCTTTCACTCATTTGAGGTCTTTCTATTTAGCACACAAGGTAACGCCTTGCTCTCCATAATGCGTATCCTCTCCTCGGCGTCTTGTGATACAGGTAGCTTATTTACAATCATGTGGCTGTGTGCTGTAAGCCTCGCTGGCAAAGAACCGGTCCAATCCATCGGGCTTCTGGGCAATCAGGGTTTGCATCATAAAACAAATGTGGTGAAATCCTTGGAAGATTTAATGAAGGACTGAATGAAATTGCCCTGGACTTCTGAATAATTTCACATCAAGATGGCAAAACAAGCTCCATTTTGTTCCCCAGAATGACGAGCACAAAAGGTAGAGCAGCAGACGTGTGCGACGCGATTGTTATTCAGTGTTGTTAGTATGCAGCATCCATTCCCAGTGTGGCTGGGTGCTGCTAGACAGCACAGTTGGGATTATGTCTGCAGTGAGACCGCGTTGCATCCACTACATGTATGCAAGATGAACTATGCACACAGGGGAGAGAGAGAGAGAGAGAGAGAGAGACGCACACAGGCATCTATACACATAGTGTGTGTAACCAAATTGACCGCTAAGACGACTCTATATTGTTGCTTTACGAGGAGGCCCGTGTCATTTTGGACGGCGCGGTGTCATTTTATCGAGCTGTGGAGAAGCTTTGAATGTCTTCCTCCATTTCCCCAAATTGGCCAGACTCCCCATCCCAGATAATGAGGGAACATGGACGCCAAACCAGAGGCTCTGAAATGGTAATGAGAAAGATTTCCTGCAACTAAAAAGAGACAGAAGGGCAGATTTAGACGGCGATCGTATTTTTAGCGGCGGTGACCAAGAGAAGGAAGGAAGTGGGTTAAGAATTGAATTAAATGCATGACGGTCAGAGATGGTGAACAAGTGTGGAATATTGACAAAGACCACTTATAGTGTGTGTTTCAGATGAACACAGGACGTTCAACCCTGAGAGGGTTGGGGTTGGGGTTAGGGTTAGGGTTCAGGTTAGGGTTAGAGGGTTAGGGTTAGGGGTAGGGTTAGGGGTAGGGTTAGAGGGTTAGGGTTAGAGGGTTAGGGGTAGGGTTAGGGGTAGGGTTAGAGGGTTAGGGGTAGGATTAGGGTTGGTGGGTTAGGGGTTAGGGTTAGTTGGGGTTGGGGTTGGGGTTAGGGTTAGGGGGTTAGAGGGTTAGGGTTAGAGTTAGGGTTAGGGTTGGGGTTGGGGGTAGGGTTAGGATCAGGAATAGGTTTGGGGTTAGAGTTGGGGTTAGGCTTGGGATTAGGGTTAGGGTTGAGGTTGGGGTTAGGGTTAGGGTTGGGGTTGGGGTTGGGGTCAGGGTTGGGGTTAGGGTTAGGGTTGGGGTTGGGGTTAGGCGGGTCAGGGTTGGGGTTGGAGTTGGGGTTGGGGTTGGGGTTGGGGTCGGGGTTGGGGTCGTGGTCGGGGTTGGGGTTGGGGTTAGGGTTAGGCGGGTGGGTTAGGCGGGTGGGTCAGATGAACACAGGACGTTGAACCCTGAGAACTGTGTTTCACAACGCGTGTCCCAACGTGTTGTTATTGATTTGTTGCCTGAAGCTAACATTGATGAATGTTTTTTTAGCTTTGGTTTTCTGGAATAATGTCGTCTTTATTCTTGTCATGAGCAAAACTTCCGCCCGGACCACATGACACAAGACGCCTTGAAGCCCCCGTCAACGTACAGCTTCCTCCAGCTAATGGTGTCTCCCGCAGTCACTCTAATTAGCAGAGTGTGTAGGACAGATTGTGTCTCAGTCTCGGCATGCGTTTAACACATTCATTCTAAATGCTAAGGATAAATGCATGATGCTCATATGACTGTCGGCAGCTGACACCAACAGCAAGCCTTCAGAGCTGTGGCTGTGGTGTTGTAACTAGTGGTAAAAGCTCACACTGCATATTCTCTCTGTTCACCATGACAATGTGCTCTGATTAGTGCTGGGCCAACTGCCTCACACCGCCATCCCATGATGGACCTTTCTTCTGAATGTGTGTATGTTTTACTACAAGGAAGTTAGTACTTGATCCACAAGCGAATCCAGCAGCAGAAGAGGACTTAGCTGAGAGCTCAGAGTCGCCCATGGATATACGGAATAAAACCCAGCAGACTCACGTCACATGAAATGCACAAAAGCCGAGTGGTATGTCAATATCAACGCTGAGTTGGGGAAGCAGCCAGAACAATGAGTCGCTGAGTATTCAGACCCCTTTAAAATGTTCACTGCTTGTCTCATTGCAGCCATTTGATAAAATCAACAACAAAATATATTTCTCATTAATGTACACACATCTATGGAAGCCCACTTCCACCAATATATTTTTTTTAAGATATAAAAAGAAAGATAGAAAGTCATAATTATGAGATTAAAATTCATTATTATGAGTTAGAAAACAAAACAAAAAACAGAAATGTAGAAATGTTGGCTAATTTATTCAGAATACTTAAAACCATGCGATATCAGTTTTTTTGTTTTTCCTTTTTAATAAATTAGCACAAATTTCAGCATTTTTTTTTAATAATGGCTGCAATAATGTCTAATAATGTACCAGCATAATGTACCAATGTAACAACGTAACTGACATAAATATGTTTCTTACCTTACCTACATAACAAGCATAAAGTAAAGGTTCAACTTTCACACAGAACACAAGCTGATTTCTCCTGGTCAAAGTCCTGTGTTTGTTGGACCCATCCACCATCCCACGCAAAAAACTCTAAATTCATCGTATTCGTGCTTTGAAGAAACGCACAATGCCAACAGGTTTTGAGGGTGGCTGGGCTGTGTTCTTACAGAGAACATGACACTTTAAAACAAATCACAAATATGTAGTTTCTATTTTTACAACTGCTCTTAGTTTCTTAAAACAGGTGGGCACTGTATTTCTGGCCAAATGTTGCTCAAACTAAAGTTAATTAGACATTTGTTTGGAACTATTTCAGCTGCAAATTAATACACATTTGGTAAAGTACCAGAAAGATAATGAGGATGGACTCATAATAAACTACAGTGCCCAGGTTCACCGAAGAGAGGAAACATTTCACTCGTGGCTAAATGATGTGATTCTCATTTGAATAGCTGTTGGACTGAATCGCTACGTCGGCTGAGCTACTTCGTCAATACTATTGATTGAGTAAATTCATTATTCCTTTTGGTGCGGCGAGACTCTTGGCAGAAATCATGTTCACTGACAAGGTAATTTATTAAAGTTTTAAGCTGTATGTATTGTTGGCTAACTATAGCCATTATAGTGATTAATGGGGATATTACACCACAGACGACCAATTGACACACTTTTTTATTGCATCCATCCTAGATTTTACCTTCTTTTTTTTACATTTGGGATAAAAACTGTCAAATACATAACATAGATATTTTAGATACTGGATTTCAGCCAATGTAAGACTGAAATGTTGCAAAGAGCCTTCTGGGTCATATTTCACCTACTTGATCTTACTCTTGCTATTCAGCTGTGACAAGAACAACTTGTGACAATTAAGATGTGGAATATAAACAAGAAAAAGAACCTCTGGTAATGTCTCTCACTATATCACTACAAGTTTCCTGTAACCCCCTGGATTTGTCATTATCTCTCTGAGGATTCATTGCTGTCTTTGCAGACACACAATATATTCCTAAAGATCCCGGCTACGGTAAAACCACAGACTGCTCTGGTTTTATTCCTGCAGCGTCTCTCTGGCCATCAGGGCCTGCAAAGAGAAGGTCTTTCTGCGCGCTCATCCAAGAGTGACGAGCGGTTGGGCTGCAGGACACCCGGGTCATCCGGATCCATTCAGGGGTTTTAACTAGAGTGTTTGCCTGGCATGATGCCCCTAAAAGGTCATCATGTCCACCAGATAACATTTATATAACCATGTCATGCCTGGCTGGACTGCTTTGGATGCAGAGCAGGGCTGGCTGGTTACAAGAGCCTCCAGGGTATGAAGTAGGAACGGAGAGAGGAGACACGTTTAGACACCTTCACTGCAGGGCGCTGCTCGCTCCACTGATACGGTATTGGCGTTGGAGACACTGTGCCATTACTTTGAGGTGTTTGCATGGATTACTCCGGAGACACGTGGGGTGTTTGGTTAAGATTAGGCCGAATTAGAGATTCCCCTTTTAATTCAATATGTTTCACCCCGGAATCGACACAGTTCGACTGAGTAGTTTGCAGTTCTTTACAGAGAAAAAACTAAATAAACTGGAAGAGTTAGAGCTGGTAGTTGGTTCAAATGTAAAAGTACGGCTGGCCAATATATTGATAATATATTGAGATTGTGATATAAGACTTTGACACAGGAGTCCAGAGTTGGCTCCTGATTCCTGTGTGTGGTTTGGATTGGGAGAAGGATTGAGGTTTCAGTAGAGCGTAATAAACACTGCAGACTTTTTTCTATTGAATCCTCATATCCAGGTGCTGCCAAACATAACCATTAAAATGTCTAATAATACAGCGGTCACTACTTGAAGAGATTGCATTATTATATATTTGAGCGGAAAAACACATTACAGTGTTGTCAGTATGCTGATATATTGATACAGCATGTTTGAGACTTTTGAGACACATTAATAGATGAATTGTATTAATTGTTTGTGACTGCAACTACTACTGTAACGCCCTGTTCCGTTTCTCCTCTGTATCCTTTCTCCTGTGCGTCCTCTATCAGCGTTTCTCAATATGCGTACTTGTGTGTCCTTTCCTCTCCTCGTGTCCTTTCCTCTCCTCGTGTCCTTTCCTCTCCTCGTGTCCTTTCCTCTCTTCGTGTCCTTTCCTCTCCTCGTGTCCTTGTGGACTCGTGTCTCCTCATCAGTCTCAGCCCGGGTACACCTTCCAATTCAAAGTTCGCTTCTCTCTCTTCACGGTCAAAATGCCGGATGTGACTTGCTCCTCCCACTTTACCCAGAATGCATCACAGGAGACTTGTGCGTACTCTGGCCAGCAGATATCCCAGAATGCATTTCACCAGCAACCGGAAACAGCGGAGGAGAAAATAAACTACTGACAGATGACTTTTTATAAATACTATATACTACTGTTGTTGAGTCACGGAATGTCATTTTAGGATGTTTTGTTTATTTGACTGTAAAAAATAATTTACAGTGAATAATTAGAATAAACTCAGGAGAAGAACAGCTGATGTGGTGACGTCATCAAGTCAGCTGCTGGTCCATCGCAGAAAGACCGTCCTCCCGTCCTCCCGAGTCTGGACTCTCAAGACCAAACTCCAAAACAACACAAGTCTGTAATTGTGTACTTTGAATTGAGAAATGCTGTATGTCTCCTCTGTCTCCTTGATTGGTTAATTCCCTTCACCTGCCCTCAACCATTCCTGTCTCCTTGATTGGTTAATTCCCTTCACTTGCCTTCAACCACTCCTGTCTCCTTGATTGGTTAATTCCCTTCACCTGCCCTCAACCATTCCTGTCTCCTTGATTGGTTAATTCCCTTCACTTGCTTTCAACCACTCCTGTCTCCTTGATTGGTTAATTCCCTTCACCTGCCCTCAACCACTCCTGTCTCCTTGATTGGTTAATTCCCTTCACCTGCCCTCAACCATTCCTGTCTCCTTGATTGGTTAATTCCCTTCATCTGCCCTCAACCACTCCTGTCTCCTTGATTGGTTAATTCCCTTCACCTGCCCTCAACCTCTCCTGTCTCCTTGATTGGTTAATTCCCTTCACCTGCCCTCAACCTCTCCTGTCTCCTTGATTGGTTAATTCCCTTCACCTGCCCTCAGCCACTCCTCTGTCTCCCTGATTGTCTCATACCGTACACCTGTGTTTTCCCCCCTATATATTGTGCCAGTCTTTTCTCTTGTCTCCTGGCGTTTTTTTCTTCTTTATCTCAGTCTCGTAGTGTCTCTGTTTCGATGTCTCACTCTCAGACTTTGTTCCCATGGTGATTCCTGGTGTTATTTGTGCTTTTTGTGTTTTTTGTTCCACTCAAACCTGGAGTCCAGCCTGTTCCTCTGTACCTGAGCTTCACCCCGTGACAACTACAAAACATACCTGCCGCTGTAAAGGTGTTATAAATAAAGGATACAGGGTTGTAAGGTGGTGGATAATATTTCAATATTGTTTTTATATTGGCCAAAACAATTATCATAGCAATGAAAAAAAGAAAAGATAAGAAAAAACGACAAACACAGAAGGACTAGCATTGGGGGAAATACTCCTACACTTTGTCCTCTCGTATCAATAACAGCCTATGTAACTGCTTGGATAAACATGCATGTGTACAAGTCCAAAAGAGCGAGCTAAAATCAACAATCAGCCACATGTCCCGGGTTCATCTTCGAGGACACAAACATGATCGATTCCAGAGGCCATGGAGTTGGTGATCGTCTACCTGAAGCTCAACGCGGCTCTTATACTGCAGAGCTTCTGTAAACGTATAAAATATGGCGATGAGGACTGAATCAGGAGCGATAACTCTCTCTCGCTCCATTCAGCTGAATGTTCTCATGACTTATTGTACAGGATCATGGTCGCTTACTTGTGAACTATTCATATAAATAAAGTGTTACAAGACGAATGGCTTAATGTACTTTTGATTTCTCACAAGGTAAAGGAACAATATGTTACACGACAACTAATAGCAAAGTGTCCCTTTATGCTGAAACTAGGTGATGTGCGTTCTCCTTCTGAGGCTCTGGACAGGACATTGATTGTGTTGGCTGAATAAAGGTGTCTGGGAGAAGGGAGGATATGCATAATAATTGCATGAACAATGGCTCTTTGGTATTACAGCAAACACTTTAGCAATATTTTTGATTTGAAAAACTAGAATCGAGAGAGATTAATTAAAGATCTCTCTGAAGGAACCATGTATAAAATGCTGCAGACCAAGGCAGCTGTATTGGACTGAATCCAAATACATGTTATATTACTGACACACTTAACCATCAACATTTCATGATCTCATAATTTACATGACGACCACAACTGACACCACCAACACGATGTGTGGTTTCTGTGTAGTGTATGTCTCAGAGCCTCCAACTCAAAACCTGTTTTTACATTTAGATATTGCTCAGAAATAAAAGGTTTGATTTTGGCTTTCTATCAAGACCGTACTGTCAAGGTTACGCTTCTGCGTGGAAGACAACTCTTGAGATGTGTCAATGATCGTCAACACGCCGAGACGTGGGAGAGTTTTACATGAATACCGCACTTCCAATTAACAAGGGCTGGCGGCAGCCGGCCAGTCGGTCAGTCATTACGGATGTCTGGGCTGCCAAACACTCAAACACGCCAAACAGATTCTTAGATTCTAGTGGAGATCCGAAGCAATATTAAATATGTGTGCTAGATGTAGGTGGAAATATGTGTGCAAAACAATCCACAAGAATATTTATATATGATGGATTGATGCAGCCATAAAGAGAGTTGGGGACGAGGTGTGTGTGTGTGTGTGTGTGAGTGAGAGAGGGGGGGTCATATCTCATAAATACAATAGTCATAGCTCAAACAGGGTGGCAGAATTTCAACAACCTTAAAGTGTCCGAAGTCTCCGCCTGACACTCAGCCATTGAAATGAGGCAGAGGGCTGCATGGAGGGGCACTCGGTGGAATGTGAGTGACATTGAAGCAGAACGTGTTCAACAAAGCTCCGAGGGCCTCAGATAACAGACACAGAGAGACAGCCGCTGCCTTCTCCGCTCAGGTATTACGCCACTTAATATTTACCTAACAAAGATGTTTACTGCTACATCAATGCCCTGTATTTCCAATTTAGCGAGAACTTAATGAAACTCATGAATTTCAATCACTTGAATCATTTGAAAGGTTCAAATAAAGATTCAAAGATTCAGCCACATTTCTATTCAGGTAACTTCTGCTCAGTTGTGCAGGTACAAAACCCCATGACCTCCCTTCAACTACTTCGAGTTACTCTTTCATTTTAGATTGTGATGGAGCAATCAATCTGCTGCCCTTGGGCTTACAGGTGCGACTGGAACAGACCTGGATGCTCTGCTGCGCTTCGTGTCTCTGTTCTTTAACCTTGATCAAATAAACAAACACTAGACCTCTGGAGGGACTCCGAGCTCGTGTCTGCTCGAGATGAGCTCGGTCACATGAAAGAGCAGCTGGATGAAACGAGCGTTCCCTCAAGGCCCGGCTGCCGCTTCTGATACTTCTACAGCTGCGCCTCATGGAGACGGCTGAGTACACGTTATAGCGCGGTGAGGAACGTGACCTTCAGGTGACCTTAAGGTGCAGCCCGTCTGCAGCGGTGACCCCTGTAACTGCCCTGTAGCCTGCGTGTGCTGTCTCACTCCAACACTTTGCCCTTTGGTCATTCTCTCTTTCGCTCTGTTGGCGTGTACGCACGTTCTCCCAGTCCATTAAGACGAAGGTAGCTCAGTGTTCTTGTTGTTGTCATTTCACTGCAGAATCACGTTCTCAATCTGAAAGTGCAAGAATGTTTTTCATCACAACAGATCTGAAACATCCTGTTGGGATAGGACACGGATCAGCAGAAAGTTTGTAGCTCATCAAAAAAACTGCAGTAGTGTGTGTGTGTGTGTGTGTGTGTGTGTGTGTGTGTGTGTGTACTCAATATTCAGCTGTCAGCTTTTCAAATGAACCAACACCAAAGAGCTTTACTGTCTGACTGACTTACTTCAATTCATTATAAAATAATCCCATCATTAAAATGAGAACTTGTTTAACTTTTAGTGTGAAAATTCTCATAAAAACAAATCCTCAATTTGCAAGAACTCAATGTTTTTGTTATTTAAACCCAATCTCGGTATCAGGATATGGGAGCGTGACCTGCTACAAGGTCAACTTGGTTTATTATGTGAACATTGCATGACTTAGGAGGGCCGACCTGTCCTCTGGGAACGGGGCGTGACCTGCCACACAGTCACGCCGACCTGCACCTGATTGGAGGAGAAGTGGCGTGGAGGGAGGTGTATGATTCAGACTGTTGGAGTGTTGTTGTTGTCAGCTTGCCACCTTGAACAAGAGACTAAGCGTCTCCCCGCCGGCTGTCTACCTCGTCATCCTGCCACAGCATGAAGAGTTGATCTCTTTACAAAACATTTAAATAGAAGGTTGAATAGAGAAAACACATTCTAGTTATTTAATGAAGTATCTTCAGTCTGGTGCCAGTGTATCTCTGTGTGACTTAAACCGCTCACGTCATGTTTGCATATGTCGGCTCGTATGGCGTCTCCTCCAACCAGACATCATCTTCCCCTCTGTGTTTTCCTGTTCCCAACATCTGTAAATTAACTTCCTGTGTGACTTCCTGGTCCCCTGGAAAATCACGGACAACGGTTCAAATCTGTCCTGCCCCCGAGCCCTGGAGCCGGAATCAGAGGGGCAGAACCTGGTGAATGACCTGGGGGGCAACGCGGGATGGATGGGCGAGTAAAAACAACAAAGTGGTCGCCAGACAAAGATCTGAATGTGTGGTGGAGTGATGGGTGAGAGGGGGGGGGGGAGAGAGACTCAAAAGGAGGCGTGGAGAAGGAGAGAGAGAGGGGGAGAGAGAGAGACTCAAAAGGAGGCGTGGAGAAGGAGAGAGAGAGGGGGGGAGAGAGAGAGACTCAAAAGGAGGCGTGGAGAAGGGGAGAGAGAGGGGGGGAGGGGGTGCAGGGGGCGTCACAGTCTAAACTACAAAAAGGGAGAATGTTGGGGTGGTAAAGTGAGGAGAGGATGTGTGTGTGTGTGTGTGTGTGTGTGTGTGTGTGTGTGTGTGTGTGTGTGTGTGTGTGTGTGTGTGTGTGTGTGTGTGTGTGTGTGTGTGTGTGTGTGGACATGATTGTGTTGACAGTCACGTGTACTTATTGTACTTTTGATCTTTAAACTGTTTATGTTTTGGTCCCTGTTATTGTAATTGTTTTAATTGTTGTTGTTATTGTTGTGTATTTTATTCAATCAATCATTGCAATAAAATACAATATTATTCTATATAATATACAAAACAGAAAGACTGAAAAGGAATAGATACAAGCAAAAATGCTTATATATTCCTATCCTAAATTGTTATAATCAAATAAATCAGAATATGTATATAAAATAAAGAAATAATAAAGAAAATAAATTAATTATAAAATGATATATATATATATATATATATATATATATATATATATATATATCCACATACATCGTCCATCTTCATACTTTTCAATCACACTTATAATTGACTTCTGTACTGCACTTTGTGACACTTTGTCTGTGATAAGAGCAATATAAATAAACTACTTACTTACTTGTGTAACAGTTTAGCTCCACACCTTCCTTTTTGTTTTAGTTGTTTTCATCCTGTCTCACAAACTATCATGTCATTTCAGATCCTGCTTCCATCTCAGTCCAGCTCCCTTCACCTGCCTCTGATCCCCTCGTTAGTCCCTCCCTCCCTTCACCTGGTCCTCACCTCTCACCTGCAGCCCCTCCCCTCGTTAGTCCCTCATTCCCTTCACCTGGTCCTCACCTCTCACCTGCAGCCCCTCCCCTCGTTAGTACCTCATTCCATTCACCTAGTACTCCCCCCTTCTCACCTGCAGCCCCTCCCCTCGTTAGTCCCTCATTCCCTTCACCTGGTCCTCCCCCCTCCTCACCAGGTGAGAAGCGGCTGCTGACTACTGACAGATGACTTTTTATAAATGATGTTGTTGAGTCAGGAATGTCATTTTAGGTTGTTTGGTTTATTTGACTGTAAAAAATAATTTACAGTGAATAATGTGGTGACATCATCAAGTCAGCTGCTGGTCCAATCAGAGAGACCGTCCTCCCGTCCTCCCGTCCTCCGGAGTCTGGACTCCCAAGACCAGACTCCCGAGTCCAGACTGTAGTCTGTAGTCGTGTAGTCGTGTACTTTGAATTGAGAAACGCCGCCAGCCCTTGAGCGTTCACTGAGTGTTTGTTTATTCTGTCTGTTCCGTTCCTGACAAGACTTTCAGTAAAGGATCTTTATTAGCATTATCTGTCTCCTGAGTCGTGCATTTGGGTCCACCCTAAATCCCGTCGTGACAACTTGTGAGGACAACATGAGTTGCCATGAGGTAAATCATGATATATTAGGGTGAAGACTTGGTCTGAGGTTCTGGTGAAGATGGGTTGGGTTGAGGTTGGGACATCATGTGAAGTCAAGGGGAGGGGAAACTATTTTCATAATTTATTAATTACCTAAAGTCATTAAAAATGACTATTCATTTGTGAGTTCTGGCTTCTCAAATGTTTTGATTTTCAGCTTTTCTCTGTATTTGTTGCTTTACATCCAATCAACTGTGGTTGTTGGTTGGTAAAGCCACTTAGAGACTTCATTTTGGACTTTGGGGTATTTAGCATGGCTATAGTGTGGCTGTAGACTCAACTCTTTTACACAATTGTATCATATTTAATAGATATATAGATTGATTAATCAAAACAGAGAATCATATAAATGAGTTAATCGGAAAGAATCACCATTGCAGCTCTCTGTCAAAGTATTTCTCAAACAAAGTTGAAAACCCTGACGGGTGATAATAACAATACGGAAAGAGCTCTCAAGAAGTGGCACAGCAGATTCACGTGGAGGCAGAAGCCGCCAGACCGGCGATGATAGATGTAGCGAGACGAGTATGACAGATGTAGGGAGGAGAGAAGGGAGAATGCTTGATGACTTCTACCCATCCGCTATGAAAGGAAGATAAATCGCTTCCATTCACAGCGGTAGCAACACTTCCTTTCCACGGCGTCCCTGTGGGTCTGAACATCTGCGGCCATCTCTTCCTGCTGTCTCTGTCCGTCTTTCCCAATGTGTTCAAGGACAAAATCAGTAGCTTAACCCACGAAGTACCACGGTATGTACTTTTACAAATAGATAGGATTAGACCAGATTAGCCTTTATTGTCTCGCTAATGAAGCCTCGTCGTCTAAACTGTTCATCCGTAGACGAGCAAATATCAACTTCACGTTTTGGCTTCGAGCCAAACAGGATGTCCGTCCAACTGTTTGTTTCCCCGCTTTGAGAAGTAAACATTGGTATTTTAGTTCCGTCTGTCGTTGGCGTCGTTCGTCACGCGACTTACGCACGCGAGTCGCTTACGGAGGCCAGCTAACGTTAAACACGATCTTTTCCTTAACCCAAGTGGTTTTATTGACTAAAGCCAACTGATATAAGCAGATACGCATGTTTCCACTGAGCTGCATCATTTGACGCATTGTGAGAATCAACACGAGGCCTAGAATATTTTCGAGAATATTTCAGGAAACAACCAATCAATGCTCCACTTCCCCCTCTGCAACTCCCCGTCGACACTACTCTTCAGTACTCTACCCACACTTCCTCTTCCTCTTCAGAATCACATTCCGCTAAATATAGTCACTCACACTTTGCTTTTGGTTGAGATTTTGTTCTATTGTGACTCGTCACAGTTCATCTGCGGCTTGCAGCTTGAGCGCCGTGCAGCTGGCGCTGGTTCAGTATCTCGTTCTCTGGGTGATAGCAGGTACAGAAAGAGGGGAAGAAACTCATTTCCTCTGGGCAGTCGTTCGCTTTCCCTCTGTATCGCGGTTTCTAGACGTAACACCGTTTTGTCGGCCGCGGTTGGAAGGATTCCCGCCTGGTCTGGAAGCACAATCAGCGAGGAAGCCTGAGAGATGGGGGAGGAGAGGCACCGACTCGCCTGAGATCCTTGAAGACTGCCAAATGTTCAGCTCCAGGGCCAGCTATCCATTCTCTACCGGAGGCTCTTCTATTATGGGATGGGGTAACGTCGGCAAGAGAATAAAAACACATGGAGCACAAAGCCCACAAAAAACTACCCAGATCTAGTGTTGTACATAGGTTTAGCATTTTTAAAATGTATGATCATTTAAATAAATTATTAAAATTATAAATTATTTTTAAATCTATACATATATATATATATATATATATATATATATATATATATATATATATACATATATATATATATATATATATATATAGCGGGGTACAAAACGCATGCATGAATCTCTGTCAAATTCAATTATTGCAGGTTTAACAGTGAGGTTATTAATTGAGTAGTTTTTCCTATTTTTATTTTTATATAAATCTTCTGATTTATTTGAATTGCATTTTTTTGTTTCGACCTATACTGTTTCAATCATTCTGTTTTGTACACAAATACACAACAGCAACAAGTATCCTTTGCGCGTTAACTAATCAAATGTATTGGGTGACTATTGTTTCTTAATACTGACGAACATGAATTTGTGATGTACCTTGTGAATGGATTCCTGCATTAACATCACCATGAGAACGCAGCCATGTGTTATGTTCCCTTGTTTCTTAATCACAATAAATGTGTTGTTTTGCTTCAGCTTTCATTTGCAACCAGATAAGACTTTGTTGAATGTGTCGCTATGTGGCTGTGTTGTTCTGCCAAGGTCACTCTGGCTGACGGCGAGAGCGAGGGAGAGGACAACGGAGAGGTCGTAATCAGAGAAAGCGAAGCTGTAATCAAACATGGACCGCTGGCAGAATACAGAAAAGGTGTGACAAAAGAAAAGAAGAAAGGGAAATCATCGCGAGGGAGCGAGAAATTTCACAGAAATACGTCTGAAGGAAACCTTTAATCATGCTGGGAGAAAGGGACAAAGGGGAGCTGTGTGGAGGAGAATTTTAAATAAAAAAGAGTGCAAACAGAGAGGTGGATGGGATGAGGAGCCAGCAGGGTGGAGGTGGAAGGGTGCAGGGTGGAGGTATCTTCAACATGTTCTCATCAGGGCCAGAACATCAAACATGGCAAACAAACAAACACACCCTCTCCGTTTCTCTCAGAGAACAAAATACAGAGAAAAGTTGGTGGATGTCAGAAGAATTTTGTGTGAAGCCAGACACAAATATGCTGATAAATAAGGGGATTTAGTGAGTACAGCATACGGAAATGAAGACCGAACGGAGTAAATTCCTCCTTACGAAAATCTTTTCTGCATGAGCGATTCTTCCTGTCGACGCGGAGGGTTTAATAAACTGGAGGCGGTTTCTCCCGTCCTCTCTTCAGCCTGCACACTGAGGAGAGGGAGAAAATGGGGAAGCCAAGAGTTGTTTTTGAAGGCTAAGGAAGGATATTATCAGACGGTCTCTCCTCATATTTGGCTAGCCACTCGCCATCTTGTCCTCCTGGTGGCTGGGACAGTCCAATCTGTCTGTTTGAATGAATCCCAGCAGATTAGTGGAGACAATCATCCTAATCTAGGGGACGCTCAACTAAACCCGGATGGTCTTTTCATTCACCAATCAGACGCAGCATATGATGCCCGTATGAGCGTAAACAAACGGTGTCATATCCTTACGATCCCCTGGTTGGCTGTGAGCTTGAATTGCATTGTTGTTTTTGAAAATGAGAGTTTCTTGTTTCTTGTTGTGATGAACAAATTGTGCCCAGTCTCTGTTCATGGCTTTGATGTCTATACATCGGACATAACATTATAAAGCCATTCAGTGACGTTTCTACTTTAGGGGCAGGAGTAGATTTCAGATGTGCCCCACGAAATCTGCCTGGCAACTAGACTGGAATAATGCGAAAAACGCGAGACCTGTACATCGTGACTAAGAAGAAGAAAAAACATACAGTCAGATCAATTCCAGTTTTGGGTTAGTTAGCTATTGCTAGATTTCTACAACTTTGGAAGAGTTTTTTAAGTAATAAATTGCAATAATCTTACTTTAATGCTGTATTATAATATGTTGACACTCTGAGATTCTTTGGAATGAAGTGTGTTAAAATTGTCATTATCATTATTATAGGCAACATCTGTCGTGCTGAGCGCTTAAGCATGTGAAATGTATCTGAAATAGGATTTCTTCTCCCTGCTGACACTCAAAATGCAGCCCATAGTATATCTGACTGGTCGCTATAGGCCTACTGATATAACAAACAGCTACCCCTATACAAAGTTGCCCCACCAGAAATGTCAGGCTAAAACCGCCACTGCCTCCATTAGATGGGTACCGGCCTCGTGTGGTGGTGTGTGCATGCTGATGGGATGCATTGTGATGTTTTCTAAGCTCTGCTCAGGGGACGGATCTAATCCAACACCGAGGCGTTCAGTGGCAACCGGCGAGTGACGGGACAGTGGAGCCGCTGGTACGCACTCACACACTGCCAGAGGAATCGGATGGGCGGGGGATTGAGCACGCCTTTAAATGTGTGTCGGGGGGGGGGCTGGATAGTGACGGCGATTACCCGAAGAATCATGACAGGAATTCAATAACGGGCTTTTGTCCTGTGAAATTTCACCCTTCCCATAAGTATCCTTCTGTTTTCGCCTCACTTCGCTCCCTCCTCTCTCCTCTCTCCCGCTGCTCCTCAGGGGGGAACGAGTTAAAAGCATAATACTGGGAGAACTTGAGTGCTGAGGATACCTCTTGAATGCTAAACAGTCTTATCAAATAGCATACTGCAGCACAGGATCTGAGGTCCTGATGGGCAGTGAGGAGCAGAGCACTCATCTGACAAGTCTGCATACTTTATGATCTCTGTGGTCCATAGAAACTCGATAGAAGGCTTCAAACATTGAAATCATTAGAACATTGAGTTTCCTTCCTGTGATGCAGAAGATAGAGATTGTTATGTGATTTATTTTTACTTGTAGATGTAAACCTAGAATATATTTGTCAGATTAACATAACATCAAGTGACTATACTAACATGTTTTACTCATGGAGCTTCACACAGCTCTGCAAAGCTTAGCGTCTCACTGTTTTGGTTCTCTGGCTGCACATATATTGATGGAGGGTGATGGCTCTCACACAATATTAGGCTGTAAACTGAGACAAGCAAAGACCAAGAAAGTGGTGATCAAAAGAGCTGAACTTGTTTTTCTGCTTTGCAGCATAAAGGTCACAGGGGATACAAATCATATGCAAAAGCAGTAACTATACTGAAATATCGCTTTACTTCAGTTAATTTGTCTATTCAATTTGAATCACTAAACAAATATCAGGTGTAGTAAACAAGTCTGAGGTGTGAAACGGACCATAATGCAACATAATACTGTTCAGACTCTCATGGTGAAAGTACATCAGGCTGCAGTCGTTCTGCCCCCTAGTGGTTAATGTCTTTGTCTTGTAGCTTTAAACTAATGTTGAGAGGGCTTGTGTTATCTTTATTTTTATCAAGAAACTTAAATGCATTGTTCAAGAATTGCAAAAAAGTGTATTAAATGTATAAAATTTGAAAAGCAAATGCAGATCATACTTGCGTGCTTGAGTTGAAGGTACATCTGTATCTCCGAAGCTGTGATGACATCAGTAGTAGGGATGCCAACTAATATTATTGATTATTGTATTATATATTAACAATAGTTTTCATAGAAAGCCTGATTCCAGCCTCTAACATGTTAATGTTTGCTTGTTTCTTTGCTCTTCTATACAGTAAACTGTAAACGTTGTGTTCGGGACGGTCGGTCTGACAAACAACACACTTAGATATGAAGGTCTGAGCTCTGGGAAATCAGGATGTATCTACAGCTTATATAAAAAATAAAAATCTTGGATAAAATTAATTTATTGAGAAAATAATCTGGATCCTTTTCGACAATAAAAAAAAATGGATGGCTGCCGGCCCGGTCAATGATTTGTAAATTGGAAGTGTAAATTTACACAATAGTCTTGGATTGAAATCTGATCTGTTGATTCACTCGTTAGTTAATCATAGTGTGTGAATAAATCTACTATTAACGCACCATACTTGGCATTTAGGGCTCAGATATCATGAAATGCTTTCTAATTGCGGTCCCTCTTTCTCACACACACACTCACAGACAACGCTTTTCATCTGCACAACACTCTGCCTACACTGTTCCTTTTTTGGGCTCAAATGAGAAGCATAGTGCGGCTGTGGGATGACGGTGTGTGCAGGAAGACAAGACACTGTGTGTGTGTGTGTGTGTGTGTGTATGTGTGTGTGTGTGTGTGTGTGTGTGTGTGTGTGTGAGTGTAACCATTTCCATCTCTGCTGTAAGACATAACAGTCTTTTCAGTAAACAATGCTAAAAAACAGCACAGTTCAGACAGAATACGGAGAGCAGAAATAGCAAACTTTCTCGACTTCACACACGATCACAAAAAACGACAAACACACACACACACACACACACAGAGATACACACGGCATTATAAGCGAACCTCAGTATAAAGATTTAATGAAACTGTAGGAGTATGGAGGACTCAAAATGACTTAAGTATAAATAAATAAATGCATGAATAAATATAGGAATAAATAAATAAATGTATAAATAAATAAATGTATAAATAAATAAATATAGGAATGAATGAATATAAGTTATAAATCAACAGGACATCATCTTAACCCTCAGTCAAATTAACGTAACGTTATCTTTTAATAAATAATAAACTATTTGTGCAGGCTTTAGACAGAGGTCTGGACCGCCCCAGCTCATTTGAATATACGGACACGTAAATGTCACACATAAATAAATGAAGAAATACGTGTGGACAACTAAATAGAGAAATAAATAAATGAAGAAATACAGAAATGTAGAAATATATTTATTTAATGATGTCCTGTTGATTTAAAACTTATAATCATTAATTCCTGTATTTATTTATTTATACATTTATTTAAGCATTTATTTATTTATTCCTATATTTATTCATGCATTTATTTATTTATTTATACTTAAGTCATTTTGAGTCCTCCATATAGGAGATGCCGTCTGGTGGGCCTGTTTAACTGTTGCTATGTCTTGCCACTGTGGGAAGAGAGTTTCCTGTGGTAACCCTTTGTGGGGGTCTTCTTCCTGCTCTTTTGCCACAACAATTTCCCTGAAGCATAAATACATAAATGTCCTTATGATGTAAGCTTTGAGTAACCAACGAGCTGCTAATGTGCAGCGCAGTGGGAGCTGTAAATGTGCCAAAGACTGAGAATGATGCGAGAGCCAGAAAGCAGAAGAGAACACACCTCACAAATACAAACTGGCAGGAACGAGTTGTAAAATATTGCACCGAAAACTCAAAGGGTGTCGTGCCATGTGCTGGGAGTATTGTGCCACCTGTTCCTGGATCAGTTGTGCGGCTAGGTGGTTTTGGGGAGCTCGATGCACAGGGAGCACATAGGCGTGCAACTTGGTAAGAGGCAGCCGAGGACGGAGACATCTTTGAGGAAACCTGGCGTGAGGCTTAATTTAACATCTAAGGAAACGGTGGCATACATTTTATCTGACAGCCGCCGCCCACTCACACTAAACTACTCTCTTTCTCTCTCTTTCTATCTCTCTCTCCCTCTCAATCTCTCTCACTTATTTTCACACTCTTTCTTCCTCTCTCTCTCACTCTCTCTATCTTTCCTCTGCCGCTATCCGACAGACAGACACACATTTATAAAAGGTGACGTTTATCCCCCTTGAGCTGCAATCTAGGGCGATAAAAAAAAACGCCCATTAAGAAGTTCAAAGGAAACCACGAAAGATGACTGTAGCAGTTGGTCCAGCTGTGCCTTCACCCAGCCACCAGAGCATTGTGCAGGTGGTGAGTGGTGCTCTGGGTGCCTGCTGGCCCATGCAACGTTGGTACAACGGGGCATGTGTGACGTTGTGTGATGCATTCATGCGGGTTGAGGGGAACTCCCACGCTTCGTCCAGAGTGGTTCACTCCTGTTCTGTCAATAATCCGGTACAGAGTCAGTACCCAGGACACATTTGACAGAAGGACAACAGGCTTTACTGAAACTGGGTGACTGTGGGTCAGTGGGTAGCAGGTCTGTCTTTCAATCAGGGGGTTAGTGGTTCAATCCCCGCCCAAGTCAAAGTATCCTTGAACAAGACACTTAACCCTGAATTGCTCCCTGTGACTATGGTGTATGAATGTAACAGGTTTGTAAAATGCTTTGGATAAGTACATTAGGTAAATGACATGTTAGTAACTCAGTGTTATGCTACTTAGCGTTATACTACTTAAGGTTATGCTACTTAGCGTTATGCTACTTAGTATTATGTGACTTAACGTTAAGCTACTTAATGTTATACTACATAACGTTATGCTACTTAACATTATGCTACTTAACAGTATGCTACACTACTTAACGTTATACTACTTAACATGTTGCTACTTAGTGTTATGCTACTTAGCGTTATGCTACTTAACGTTATGCTACTTAATGTTATATTACGTAACGTTATGCTACTTAACATTATGCTACTTAACAGTATGCTACACTACTTAACGTTATACTACTTAACATGTTGCTACTTTGTGTTATGCTACTTAGCGTTATGTTACTTAATGTTATACTACTTAACGTTTTGCTATTTAGTGTTATGCTACTTAGCATTATGCTACTTAAAGCGACACTATGTAACTTTCCCCTTGTAGCGCGGGTAGCGCCCCCTTCAGGTATTTAACGTGTGTGTGTGGGGTGGGGGGGGGGGCTAGTGAGAGAGGGGTACTACAGCCTGGGAGCGGGTGGCTAAAAAAATCTTACATTCAGTAGTTTTTTGGCCACAGACCCCGATGGCGTGGCGGAGGAGACATCAACATATTAAAAGTCATTGTAGTGGCACCATGTTTTTCAAGCTGTTATTTTAAGGTAGGAAAAGTTACATATTGTCGCTTTAACGTTATACTACTTAACGTTTTGCTACTTAACGGTATGCTACAAATACTATAACTACATATCAGAGGCACCTAACACTCCACCCACATAGCTGACAGCTATCCTTAGTTTGAGTTCACATTGAACTGATGATTTACTTGTAGAATATGCTGCATTGTTATAGATTAAAGGCCCTGCAAACCAATACGGATGTTTTCAGTTATTATTGCTGAATAGAGCAGCTCAGGTGGGAGCTGCACAACGCTAACTTGTCCTGCAACAAAGCAACAGCAGACTTGGAGAGATCAACCACACTGTCCTGACGAAAAGGCCAATTATAGAAAATACCTGTGGTGTGGACCATGACTGTGCGTCTTTGAGCTATACACAACAGTTAAAATATGTTGTAACTAGCTCCATGTCGACCAGCTTTTAGATTGAGTATGTTTACTTGTAAGTCAATAAATAATCTAGACAATTAAAACCGAGAGTATGTTTTTGTTTCACCCTGCTACTTGATATAAAACACAAGAGCAAACAGGAAGCTAGCTGAGGCAACACAAACGCCACACAGCAATAGTTCATTTCAGGTTGAAGGGAGTAAGCCTGCGGGGCTCGTCCCCCTCGGGCCTCGGTCTGCTTCCAGCATTTGGACAACACTACAAAGAAACGTCTGCACAAACCATGCAGGATGAAAGAAATTACCAAATTAGTGTCCAATATATGTTTAATTGTTTTCATTTAGCGAACTATTCTATTGTCATTCACACAGACATTTCTGAAACATAGTGAGTAACGAATAACGTTGTTGTCCTCCATCATTGGCTTATGATTACAGCCCAAAAAACATTCTACACATTTGACTTGACACTTAAAGTAGCCATTGCTGCTCCCACTGAGGATGCAGTGTTCACAGACTGTGGAAGAACATTTGCATATTTTAGAGCTCAACTGATGTCCTCTGCTTGCAGCCAGAGTGCTTGATCGGAAAGGTATGAGCTACCAAGCAGCCATGATAGCGGATCAATAAGAGGCTCTTAATGCAATCATGAGAGAGGGCTATTATGACCATGGACGAGAATAGATGTATGCAGTCCCGGATGCTGTCTGCATTGTTGCAGTTACACATAATGCAAAAAACAGATGCAATGATATTCAAATGTGTAGTCATTAAAATAAACATGAATCTTTAAATCACGAGTCCATGCACAGCCAATGCAGTCAAGCTGCAGGATATCAGTGTTTTTTATTTATTTTTATTCATGAGTTGACCACGATTACAAAAGGAGGAGAACAATGGTGCTCTGTGCATCGACCAATATTGGTTACCGGCTTGCATCGTGTCGCTGTCGGCTTGGAGACTGAGCTGGCACGAGCTTGACGCAGTCCACGCATTGGCGCCATCTAGCGGTCAACAAAGAAACATGGATCATTGGTGTGTGGTTAAAGGGAAGCGTTGCATCTTACAACAGGAGTTTGATAAATAGGAGTTGATCAGTGATGTCTCTATCTTCTAGTAAAAGCTCCCTCCTCCCACACTAAAAAAAACACCTTGAAAATATTGTATGTATACCACCTAATACACCAACGTACTTCTCCCTTGTATAGTACAGTACTAAAGTACTATTCGCTGCATTCACATCCTATTTACCCCAAAGAGTCCCAAAGTTAGCAACAGAAGAAGATGTTCAAACAGACACGAGCAGAGACTACAGTATCACGCCCTCAAGGAATTAGACACCACCGTCGTTCTTTGTTACTGATGTTTAGTGGATGACGTCACCATCCACCTTCAATCCACTGTCGAACTATACAAAATACATTTAAACAAGATTCGCTTTAACATTACATAAAACAGTTGACAAATATACGCAACGAAAACATTAACAAACATAAACGTCCACTAAGCCTGTCAAGATAGACAGGCTTAGTGGTCAGTTTTCCCTGTCTATTTAAGGTCGAGTCACTAATTAACAGTTTTACCTTTCTGACTCTTCCATTAGTGCTAGGGTACACCTGTGCTACTCTTGCTAACTTCCATTGATTTCGTGGAGAGCCTTCATCTTGTAGGATGACAATGTCATTAACCTTTGTATTTCTTTTATCCTTTTGACATATTGGTCTTTGACACTTTCAGCACACTCTTCCTTTGGTATTGAATTCAATACATGCTTGCTGACGTTACACTCACTAGTCCATCGTCAACATAAAAAATCCTTTGAATGAATTTGACAGCATTTTGGTTGAATTGATCTTGACCTTCAATTGCTAGATGTTTAAGACCAAAATTGGCACAGCCGGGTGAGGAGGCTGCCCTAAACAGATGGACTTTCATCTGGAAAGTTGATGGCGGGAAGGCCAGGTCTCCGTTCTCCCACCATAGGAATCTCAGGTAATCTTGGTCTTCTGGCCTTACATGAAACTGATGGAACATCCGCTCAACATCACACATAATAGCGATCGGGCCCTTGCGAAACCTACAGAGAACTCCCACCAAGGTATTTGTGAGCTCAGGCCCAGTAAGAAGGTGGTCATTCAATGACGTGTCTTGGATCCTTGCTGAACAATCAAAGACGACTCGTATCTTCCCAGGCTTGTGAGGGTGGTATACTCCAGGATGGGCAATATACCAGGCTGGTTGATTGTCGAGTTCTTCTTCGGGAACCTTCTCTGCATCACCACGAGCAATGATATTTCATGAAGTGCATGTAGTCTGAGCAGTATTTCTGGTCTCTCTTGAGCTTTCGTTCCAAGCCTTTTAGACGCTGAACAGCATATGACCTATTATTCGGTAATTTGGTTTGTCTTGTTTGAAAGGTAAGGGCATTTCATAATGACCATCTTGTTTTTGTTTGATTTCATCTCTCAGTTTAGTCAAGAAGTGGAGATCTTCCTGAGAGACTGTTGCATCTTCTTCAACTCTTTCACTAAAGTCAGATTCTAGCATCTTAATTACGTCATCTGGACTGATCATTTCCTTGATCTGAGTCTCGCAAACATAGTGAACCTCACCTTTGAGCTTGATTGTTGGTTTGGGTTCAGGTATCACTTTCCTTACAATGATGCGGTGACTTTCTCTGATTGCATCACTGAAGTGCTCTTGTGGGTCACCGTAACTTACTATACTCCAACACAGATCGGTTTTCTTCTTTAGACATTAGGGCTTGTGGGCAATTGTACACGATTAGCAGACCAATTTCACATTCTTTTTGCGGCTCAATGTGTTCTGCAAGATGCTCCAAATGAGGCCATGCTTTAGCGGTCTCTGAAGTTGGAATGTGTGCCCGATTAGCAGGGATAAAATCACAAGTGTACATTGTTGGCACTGTGATCTTCTTGGAGGAGAATATCCCTCTTATTTGTAGGTCTTTTTGACGACATGGTAGATAGCTTTAGCTTCACTTGTTCCGTCTTCGTATCTAGAAGGTTTGCCACTTCTTCCAGAATAAAGGAAGAATCACTTTGTGAATCAAGCAGAGCATAGACAAGAACTTCTTTACTTGGGTCTTCTTGTGTTGACACATATACAGGTACAATGGCTGATGTCTGTGTAGTATTGCCATCTTGCACAACTCTGTTAGATGTGGTTTCCTTGACGTCTTGCAGTTGTGTTGGCTGTAGCTTTCTTTGATTGCCATAACTTGTGTATTTAGAAAGCTCTCCTTTTGGTTCTTGTTCTTGTTTTGAGCGATCTTCATGTAGGCATGTGGGATGACTTTTTGAGCAGGTGTCGCAGATCATCCGGCTACTGCAGCTCTTGGATTGGCACAGTCTTTCACTCTGAATGGACTTGACTCGGTCAGCGAAAGTCCTTTCATTGAATCTGTGGCACTTTTGTATACTATGTCCTAATTTCTTACATAACACACATGTGTCGTCTCTGTGTCCTGTTTGCAGGAACATATTATCTGCTTCCCAGGTACCAATCCTGGTGCCTGTAGCAGATTTTTGGGGGCTCGTCCGGCATCGGCGCCACCGGAAGGCTGGGAGCTGATCCAGTGATATATGGATGTGGGACCAGAACTGAGCTGATGCTACAATCCATGAAAGCTGTGGGAGAAAAGAGACAGATGTGGGTGTAGACTGGTGAACTGAAACAGAGACGGAGTTGCTGGACTGTGGAACCGCACGTGAGGAGAAAGGAAAGAGCTACGATGTTGGACAGTGAGAGGAAGGGCCTAGTGTGGGACATTAGGAAGAGACTACTCACTTCGTCAGCGGATGAACTCTCTCACATTGCCAAAATGGTGGGTCCAAAGCCAGACAAAGACCAGGACCAGTCTGTGCTAGAAGAGGGAGATCTCGAGGGATGCTTCGAACACATCAGCTCTTTCATGAACAGTCAACGTCTGCTTGAATTAGAGGACAAAGGTATGGTGGATTTGTTGATGCTAAAGGACACTGTTGATAATGTTATTAAGGATCAAGATGTGGTACTTTTTGACAGAACTGTGAATGATGATGATAATGTTCATGACACACTCACTATTGACCAATCCACTGACGCAGACAACACAACTACAGTGAACCCAAATCACATTGTTCCAGTAGTTAAAAACACCAGTGATAAAACACAATTTACTTCATTCCCTGTTTTGCCTGAAAAAACTCTGTTAGAAGTCATCATGTCCTCCCCTGATTCACAAAATAGTATATCTTCAATCCATGGTCTTCTCTCATCTCAGATTCCTCCTCTTGCGGGGCTGATGAATATTTGGGAAAAGGAACTAGGTCTTACACTAGATGAATCCTGGTGGAGTGATGTTTTGCTCAGAATTAATATACTACTTGTATTTGTGCATGTATGCGTCTCATCCAATTCAAGGTTGTCTTCCGAATTCACTACACAAGAGCCAGGCTGAAAAAGCTGTTTCCTGAAACAGATGAACTCTGTATTCGGTGCTCTCAATCTCCAGCAGACTACACGCACACTTTTTTCTCCTGCCCTAAACTACACTCTTTCTGGTCATCCTTTTTTGATACCCTTTCTGCAGTCTTTAATATTCGTATGTCTCCATGCCCTTTGATTGCTATGTTTGGGGTGTCTCCTGTTGTGGGAAGGTTTACTGGACTCAAGCTGATGTTATTTCATCTGCTGCTCTGATAGCCAAGCGTCAGATACTACAACATTGGAAGAACCCAAAACCACCCAGCACATGCTCCTGGTCTGAAGCGGTAATGTCATTTTTACACCTTGAAAAGATAAAACAGACTGTCAGAGGATCTCTGAAGAAATTTCATAAAACCTGGGACCGTTTCCTTTCTTATGCAAATAGCCAGCCCTCTGCCAACAGCTAAACCCCCCCCCCCCCATCTCCCCTCCTCCCCTTTCCATTTGTTTGCTTGTTGTTTTTGTTTTGTTCATTCTACTATTTTGTATTTTTGTTTTATTACCTTCGCATTGAAAATGCAGAAGATAATGTTTTCGCCGGCGTTTGTGAATATGTCCGTCCGTCCGTCAGTTATTCGTCTAAATCAGACAAAACTGAGCCGATTCTTATGAAACTTGGTGGGATGATTGGTCATGACCCAAGGAACAATCAATTAGTTTTTGGGAGTGATTGGGTCAAAGGTCAAGGTCAAAGTCACGAAAAGGTGAAAACGTAAATTTGCGATATCTCGGTTAATTGGCATCCGATTTGCGTGAAACTAGTGCCAAATTGTTCATAATTCAATCTTGTGATATGCGAAGGTATGCGCTCTACCGAGTGCCCATTCTAGTTTTACTATGTAGTTTTATTTTACTCTGTATGCCATTTCCTTTGAATTTGTGAGTTAAAAAAAAAAAAAAAAAGACGGCCAAGCCCTGTTAACTACAATCACAGCTTGTATAATTTTTTCCTTCTCTGGTTTGATCAATAAACATACATATATATATATATATATATATATATATATATATATATATATATATATATATAAATAAATAAAAACACCAGTGAAGCCATGACTAGTGCAGTGGGGCCCACACCAAATAGTGAACTACAGAGAATGCTGCAGAGCTATGAGTAGCTTAGTAAGAAACATATGCAGTGTATTAACACACCTACTACACAGTTAGCCACACCTAGAGAGACGTTACACAGTAGTGCCCAGTCTAAACCCAGTACTCTCCAACCACTGGAGAAGGTGGTCTCCATCAGAGAACTCTCATACCTCCACCGAAGAGGATTCAAAATACAGGGAGGTCAAATTGATGATCCCACCTCAGACATTACTTACAGTAATGTGTGCAAACAGATCGACGAAGGAATTCAAGAGGACTTCAGTTACTCAGAAATAGTACGGGCTGTATCATTAAACCAGGCAACTTTAAAGACATGTTGATGAATAAAGATGATGTTACTGGCGCAGAACTTAAAGGATTCTTATAGTCTTATTTAAGAGAAAAGAATAGCACTGAACTAGGAGTTGATGTGCACTAAACAGAACGATAATGAGACTCCACAACAATTCCTCTACAGAATAATTGGACTTAAACAGAGAATATTGTTTACATCTAACCTTCCAGATGCAAGCATAAAGTACAGCAGAGTTACAGTCCAAGATGTCTTCTTACACACAGTGTATCAGGGACCGGGACATAGACATAACGATATCTGCAGGTTTACGACCACAACGGCGAGAATTCTCGCATTCTGCAAAGCACCGAAGCAGTGAATAGATGTGAGCAATAGCGAAATCACAACTACGTAGAAAGTCCACAAATCTTCTTATGTCGGCACTTTCCTTAGGGGCTCATTTTGGCCATGCATGTAGTTTGTCTCGGAAGGCCTTGGCAATGACAAAAGGCTCGCCATAACGTTCCTTAAGCACGTTCCATGCTGCGTGATATGAATCTTCTGAATCAATCAGGAAATAACCTTCTACTGCTTCTTTAGCTGCTCCTCCCACATATTTCTGAAGGAAGAACATTTTCTCTGCAGTTGGAATATTTTTCCTCTCAATTAGAGTCTGAAATGAAGACTTCCAATGATTAAACTTGAGTGGATCCCCACTGAAGATTGTAGGCTCTGGAATGGGAAGCCTATTTGCTGATATGGCCTCAGCCAGGACTTTAACAAGTTCTTCTGTGTTGTTCTGAAGCACACTTCTTGGAGCCACATCTCTTCTTAGTGGTTGTGGGTCATGATACAATTATGATCAATTGCTTGCTCGAACATAGGCAGCTCATACTTATGTGGAGTAATCCTTTGGTCTGGATAAAACACATTTTCATCATAGACTTGAAGCTTTGCTCTGGCTGCATCTAGTCTTTGTAGCTCCTCTAAACGTCCAAGCTCTCTTTTCAACTCTTCTACAGACCTTTTTCTTGCAGCATTCTCTTCCTGTTGTTTCTTTAAAAGATAAGCTTCTTGTGTCTCTTTTTCTATCCTACGGTCAGTCTCTTCTCTTTCGCCTTGAAGACGGCGAGTTAATGCAGCTGCTTCTTGGTCTGCAACTATCTGCTTGTCCTCAACTTCAAGTCTTTGCAGTTTCTCTTGCTGGCACTCTTGCTCGGCCATAATCTTCAATACAGCTCTGGTAGCTGCATACTCTGCAGCGGCTTCTTGTCTTTTAACGGAGGAAACGTTAGAACGACTGGAAGTAGCCTTAGAGCACTTTGAGTCCGGGGGTGAAAGACTGGACATTGTAGATGCGAATACAGAGCTTGCATCAGGCCAAATCAGTTCCTCCTTTGTTCCTTGAATTTGCATCCATGCATTTTGTACAACAATCTTGGTGACTGATATACATTTATCCAGCTTCCAGTGCATCTCATGCGGTGGGCTGTCGATCCTTCGGTAATCTTCATAAACAATATTCAGCTCAGATGATTCTCTTTCAATAGTGCTGATGTGATCTTCTAGGATGTTGCTAGGATTTTGTTTTGTAACAGACTTTTTAGCCACCTTAGTTAAGGCTTTCCAGCGCTCGTAACTATTGTCAAAGTGAAGTAGAAGCTCCTTTGTTTTTTCTTTCTGCAACTCTTTCCCTTTTTCTGTTAATGTACGGGCTCTATCACTTCGTCGAGGCTCTTCAAACTGTTCTGCTTCTTGTACAACGCTAGAGTCATCTCTCTGATCTGCCTCTGTTGCTTGTTCTACAAGTGATCCTTCAAATGGACTGTTACTTGTTTGTGACATTTTAAACTACTTGAAAATAGCCTGTAGACAATCAAGTTGTCTTGTATAAACGGTGCAGTTGTCTTATATAAACAGTGCAAATGCGTCCCAGCGCAACACAGGACACACATAGTTCCCACCAAATACAAACAAAAAACAAACATTCAATTAACGAGTTAAACAAATAATATTGTAACGGACTCAGAGAAATGTGACATGTACTGTTCTAGTTAAATGTGTTTGTTAAGTTAATAGTTCGGGAGGTCAGTGAATGTCTCATGACCGGGGATTGGCAGAGCGAGGGAGGGGGCGGGGCGTCTAGCCGGGGGGAAGTGAGGCTACGGCGAGCGCGAGTGTCGCGTGTGAATGGAACGTTATACCGGTGTTGACGGTTGGTTTAGCACAGGCTACGGGCCACAGTAGCCTGTGTATTGTTCACGAATAAAGACATCACAGAAACCGGATAACGTCTCGTAGCTTTCCTGACCCAGGGTCGCTACAATATATTCAACAAAACTTATTACAAATGACATAAATAATATTTATGGCAGTTAAATACGGTATACATATATTTATAATTAACACTTAGCAACTGCATGGCCTTGCCTAAGATGGAAATATGAGAGCATAGTCAATAATTAATTTGTGATCTAACGAAACACACAAACGAAGAATGTATTGAGTGGATGTAATATGAATAAACAATAAACAAGCTCATATGTATTATGTATATGTAACAGTGTTAATGATTCCACTTGCCATCACTGGCCATTGTTTGAGTACGACACACATTAGCGCCCTCTGCTGGGCCCCTGCAGACTTGAGCGGCGCGCCCCGTTAATTCTGCCCAGTCTGCTGTTTGTTGTTGCCGTTCAACAACGTGGTTGTACGAGGTGGGCCGTGGACGTTTATGTGTTTTCTGTTATGCTACCAGGCTACCAGGCTACGAGGCAGCTAACGCCGAGGGCTACTGGACCAGGCGAATGAATAAACGGCCGGATTAAGCCAAGTCAAGACTGTTTGTTTACGTGGAAATTACACTAGCTAGGCTATATATCCAAACAATGTATTTTAGGTCCTGTTCAAATTGTCTACACATTATGACATTGATCAAATCCTCATTATACTTCCTACTCCATCTGTCTGGCTTTGTCCCAACAATAAGTCAACACACTCTATGATGGGCTGTTTTTGTTTCTTCTTTCTTTAATGAAAAAGACTCCTTAAAAAGAGCATCAACGATTTTACAAAGCACCGTTCAGTGTGTGCAGACACCCGTTCATCTGTCGCTCAATTCACGTGTGAATTCATACAGCCAGAGATTCAACCTTTATAAAATCAACACAACAAGTATTTAACAAAAGAATCCTCACATAAATCAACATATTTGCATCTAAATATAAAAGAAAGGCAATAAGAAGGATACACATACAGATAATATACAGTCGCTCAGAATTAGTGTGGGTGAATAACAGTTACTAGCTAGGAGCTCAAACGTGGAGTGAAGCGTTGAACTTGGCTCCAGAATTGTTGAAAAAGAGTTGGAAAAATACTTTTAAAAACAAGATCTTAAAGAATGTTTTATCATGTAAATAGCATTTGAAAGAGCTGAGTTAAAATGGAAGTTCATATTTACATAACTGTAAGTTTGTGTTAGATATAAAAGTCGGAACTGTCTCCCAATCTATAAACCAAGAGCTGTGTTTAGGAAGCAATGTTGTATCTTCTGATCTGAAGATCTGTCCGTCCCAGGAAGCAGTGCGCCGCCCGCCAAACAGGTCTGGATGGTTTGAAGTCAAGATGACTCAGATCATGAAGGAGTGAGTTTGTTTGTAGTGCTTGATCTAGAGAGAGAGAGAGAGAGAGAGGTAGGGAGACACAATGAATAATTTGCTTTAATCAACTCAGGACCAGCCTTATCGGCAACTTAACGGAATTAAATGCCAAAACAACGATAACGATCCCTCCGATCACTCACGTTGCGGATGGGAGGAGGAGGAGGAGGAGGAGGGTTGTAGGACTTGCTGCTGAAAGATAAAGGGAGGCCGTTCACTATGAGCTCATTACTTACGCCAATAACACGCAGCTGCAGGCCAAACAAGCATCAGACGGATAAAGGGAAACCCTCACCTTCTGGTTTTCTTGTTTTCTGTTCAGAGGAACAACAGAGAAGAAAAGTTCACTTTAATTATCACAAGCATCCTCGCCAAACAAGTTGTACCTTTAATTGTCTTTTAATCCGTTGCCAGGGGTGGATAGTGCTTTGTACTTTTACACGAGTAAGTCGTTTCCGTCCAGCTGACTAATGAAAGTCCAATATGCACTCTCTTGTGGCTCTCTGGGGGGAAGGGATGCTAGATGCTCCACTATTCTCGGGTTAATTCAGTCTGTCTGATGTTCTGAGTGTGTACGGTGACTTCATCACAGCGTTTCACTTAAAACAGGCAAAACAACGAGAAAATATCGGCTGGAAACTGCACTGACGGTTGATACTTATCTGTCACTTTGAACATTGTCTGTGTTCAATACTGGTCTTTAAAAAAAAAAAAATTGAAATGCAGTTTTCCTTGTGAGTCACATGGTCAGAGTTCTGAGCTGCATTTCATATTTCAAATGTAAAAGCATTGATTTCCAGACGGGCTCAACCTCTCAGGCTCAACCTGAGGCCTCTCAGGCTCAACCTGAGGGCTCAGGCTCAACTCATCCGGCCCTCTTCTTGCATGCAGTGTAGGAAACCGAACGCACACAGAGTGTCATCACACCACTCACCCCTGCAGCCGCCTCGGCGTCGGCAGACACACACACACACGCAGCAGAAAAGTACGAGCGTCAGAAAACCTGCAGCACCTCCTATCAGAATGGTCCTATTCAAAGGATCTAGAAGGAATGGAGAGAGAGAGAGAGAGAGTGAGATAGAGAGAGAGAGAGAGAGAGAGTTTCATCATCTTTGTTGAGCAGAGAGAAACATGGAAATGTACATTTTTTTTAAACAGGGAGTTCTACCAAATCCATTTACAATCAATAACGTTGAGTTGTCGGGCCACGCAGCTCTTGGGCGCCCCCACGCTGTTGGAGGACTCACAGCGGTACATCCCGGCGTCCGTCTTGGACACACTCCTAAACATCTGCTCCGGAACAAAGACAAGGGGGGAGAGAGAGAGAGAGAGAGAGAGAGAGAGAGAGAGAGAGAGAGAGAGAGAGAGAGAGAGAGGACGTCTTTACACAGCAGTGTGTATACTCCCGGGTGCATTGAAGTGTGTGAGTGAGTGTGTACTCACCAGCGTGCCCTTGTCCGTGTCCACGCTGTACTGAGGCTCTGCCGCGGCCGCCACAGCCTTGTTGTCTTTGTACCAGCGGTAGGTGGCAGGAGGCACGCTGAGCGCGTCCTTACAGAGCAGCGCCAGGCCGGAGCCCACGAACACGGAGCTCGGCACCTCGCAGGACGGGACGTGAGGAGGCACTGAGGGGAGGAGGAGACACGTTACAGCTACAAGATATACACGATGTATAGGACGTGTTGTTGCTGTCCATCTTAAAACACTTTTTTCTAAAGTATATTAATGTTGTTTGTGCATTGTGGACCAAAGCTATAATTTCAGCAGTAAGCAATAATCAAACGGTGGTTAAATATGTACTGAAATGACAGAAAGATTACAGATTGATTTAATTGCCATT
>CM070107.1:24105000-24165024 GCA_036178185.1 Liparis tanakae
AGGAGACACTGCTGTCATGTGACACACACACACACACACACACACACATCCATAACTACACAGCTCCCCACTGCGCACTTTACTCAAACATGCTTTATAATCTCTCCTAGATAGGGACTTTTAAATGACTTTACATGTACGGTGAGGCCTTTTAACAGCTCTCCCCTCACTGCACGCTTTACACCAGGATGGATTCATGGCTCCTTTTGTATTTTTCATTATCACAAATATGTTTCCAATCAGATTGTGCCAAACCAAGGTGTTTTACTGAATGTAGTAGTCACTTCGTCGTCAAATCCTAACCGAGTTTTGTTTAGTTTCAATTCACAACGTTGACGTGCAAGTTCAATCTGAAAAGAGTGACGCGTATGTCACCCCGCCGTAGTTTATGAAAGATAACTATACGTCCCAAATATATATATATATATATATATCAAATGCAGTATGGCAGAAACACCAGGATGTCCTAAGGCAGTGGGTTACATTCTGCTGGATGCGAGCCAGCACGCTTTTATGCTTTTTATTTCCCCCACAATCTTCCGCACAGTGAACGTACGAGCGAGAAGGTCAAAGGTCAAGATGTTATGTTATGTTAAAGTAGTATTTCTCAATCCAATGCATACTTCCTGCAACTGTGTGTACTTTGTAAGCGCATATATGTGTTAACAGTTAAAAGATAAAGAGATAGGAATGCATGTTCGGGGAAAACACAAGAAACACAATGATTATAAACTTAATCCATAAACTTCTGAGTCCTTTTCAAGAGTGAAAGGAAAAGTGACACTTAGTTCAAAACTAATGCAGAATAAAGCGTTTTCTATTATTATTTAAAGAAAAAGAACAACTGGAGGCCACGATCCAATTTAAAGGAGAAGCGCCAACAATTGAAGAAGATGGTGAGGAAATATGAATTCTGATTCAGTGAACCCTCATGAGGAAACACATTGACACTAAACCACCAGTAATCATGCGCGCGGTCACAGCCGTCACGTTTCCGCCAGTCTGTAGTTCATTCACAGCATTTTGTGAGAGACAGAAAACACTAAACTGTTTTGGGAGTCCAGAGATTAATAATACCGATCAATTACAGTTAATTATTGATCAGGATGTTCCAGATGGAAGTGGAAGGTCCATGTGAGGATTACACGTCAACTCTCTGAACTGTGTGGCTAGTCTGATAGCAACGTTGGCAAAATATATATATATATTTTTTAATGATATTGTTTTTTTTTTTTTACATGAGGTGTGTGTTTAACCTTCTTATTTACCTATTGTCAATTCAGAAATGCATCATTATTATCTGGAAGTCTGATTCCCCCACTGTTAGATAGTCTGTGGAAATGAAGAGTTGTATTCCTCTTGAAAAGATTACATATAGTGTCAGAAAGAAATATAAGTTATTGTTGAATATCTGAATCTCATTTGTACACTGGCGGTACCACAGGACCGGAGCTACTTGGAGCTCTGATGCACTCTGTCATCATCCTATGCACCAACCTTTTATATTTTTCTCTCTCTCTCTCTTTGGTTGTGGAGTTAATTTCATTTCACTTGTGTATTTATATTCTTCATCTTGCTCCTAACTTGTTGTGTTATTTTCGGTCATGTTTCACGTAATGTGCTCTGTGTGCTGTGCATGTGAAAATATCTGGAAAATAAAATTTGCAAACATATTTTGCAGACATTAAACACAGATGTTTAATGTGGTAAATCCACTTTAGTATATATATATATATATATATATATATATATATATATATATATATATATATATATATTCAGAGCATGTCACCGTTGAGGAACGGTTCAGTATCAGGTTGTTTGTTTACTTCTTCAGCCTTGAGGATGTTCTTCTCCTCTCTCAATGACGCATGCCAAGAGGAAACAACGGAGAAGAAATACCAGCTTTCGATAAGATAACGTAACGGGAAGGCCCCTGTTCATCACTGACTTACAGGAAGAGGAATAAAAGAGGGCAGGACTAATTGTGCTCATAAAGATGACCAAAACTCAGATAAATAGCCAAGAGAAGAGCGCATGAGCCGATGTTCTAACCCGCCGGCTCTGATCAGTCCATCACAGTCCGGTCCTGAATGCTGAGTCAGGTCAAGATGAAGACGCTGGTATTATTCTCACTGAGCCTAGCAGGTAAGAGATTTCATTATAACGTGTTTCACGTGTATTTTAGGGAAATGTACTTCTTGAAATATTGTGTTTTGGTCTTGTTACCGTTTCCCGGTCTCTGAAGACTTTTGTGTTTGTCACTTATTTGCTGTGAAGACTAAAAAATGTCTCTGCCTGTGAATTGTTCTATGAGTTTTGTAACTTCCTCAAAGAGTCTCGTTACTCATTAATGGACAACTCGTCCTGATTATTGGTTAATGATATTAGTTCAGGATGTGTACAACGCTCTCATTCATTCACACTTTAAATGCTTTTGTAAGAAATACAATGAGAAATAATAAGTAAATACCATGAATACTTGAGGCTTGAATATAAACCAATTGTTTTTTAAATCTTATTACTCCACATGAATCCAACAGATCACCTCTTACCAGATCGTAGTGCAATAACTGTAACAATAACATAATCATTATCACTGTACATATTAATATTTACACTATGTTGATCTGCACTTCCCACATTCCAATTACACCACACACATACACACACTTTGCATTTTGCACACTCTGTCTATATTTAATTTAATTTTGTATTTTATATTTTACTTTTACTTGTATACATCTATATCTTTCATCCCTGTTTTTTATATTTCATATTTTATTCTCGTGTGTTTAGTTTATTTATTTATTGCTGCTACTGTGATGACAAATTTCCCTTCGGGGATTAATTTAGTATCTATCTATCTATCTATCTATCTATCTATCTATGAATTGCATAACATTATGACTCAAATACCTGCCTACGCCCATGAGTCATTTAATTAAAAGTGATTGATATTTATTGCTCGGAGGTCCATCAAATTATTACAAAAAGAAGCGAGATGACCAAAAAAAGATGCAAAAGGACAACATAAAGCGCTAAATCAATACAAAGATGTTATAAACATGACTGAACAGTTTAGTATATCTCACACGTCCGAGGGGTCCTTTGTCTTATAACTGTCGTACATGTCGTCCCTGCAGTGACTCTGGGAATGCCACCACTGGCTCCGGATGTGGAACAAACGCCCGTGTTGAAGGAGCCGGAGCAGAGTCCTCTGCTGGGAGACCGGGTTCCTATGCAGGGTCGTGTGGTGGAGGAAGACCCTGCACCCCACGGCAGGCCAGCATCCGGGGAGCAGAAGGACGAGTTGGCTCCGGAGCCAGTGGCCATGAAGCACAGTACGGTGGAAGAGATCAAAGTAAAGCCAGAGGGGGAAGTGAAGACGGCGATGGAGAAGGAGCCCGATGTTATAGAAGAGCCAGGCGTTAAGGAGGACCTGGAGGCTGACGTGAAGCCGGAGGTTGAGACGGAGCCGGTGCTCAACGGCGAGCCAGAGGTTACGGTGAAATCAGAGGCCGAGCCAGATGTTCAAGAACAGTTCCAGGTGCAAATGAACCTGGAGGCCGAGACTGAAACCGGCGAGGAGATCAAGGAGAGGCACATCGACATGGAGGGGAAATATGAAATGGGGCCAATCCTGGAGCTGGTGCCCCTGGACGACGACGACACCGAGCTGTCAGACCAGGAAAAGGCTCTCAGGGCGGCGTTCCAGAATCAGAATCCTGTCAATCGACCTGTGTCAGAGGAGGAGGAGGAGGAGGGACTTATGAGAGAGATGGACAATGTTTTAATTGAAGGACCAATCATGGAGCTGGAGCCACTGGATGAGGACAAGAGGTCTGAAGAGAAGCTGAGCGACACGGAGCTGTCAGACATGGAAACGTCCCTCAGGGCAGCGTTTCAGAATCAGAATCCTGTCAATCAACCTCGGTCAGAGAAGGGGGAGGGGCTTATGAGTGAGATGCCCAACGTTTATTACGCAGGACCAATCATGGAGCTGGAGCCTGAAGAAGAAGAAGAACAGTCGTTCTTTGATCAGCAGGTCATGCCACAGGCCGCGGCCTTGGACCACGGGCCGGCATTGGACATCATGGGGCAGACGATGCAATCTTCAAGTGAATACTTCCCAAGTGAAGAGGCCATGATGGGCGAGGAGCACGGCCTCCATCAGGATGATCTACTGACGGAGGCGGGGAGCGAGTTCACACAGGATGGTAGCTGACTTGATGACAAAACCAGCTACTAAAGCAACGCTACTTACTTGTTCCATGTTCCTGTTTGGGGTCTAGACAGTTAATTGAAGTTGGTTTCTTTGTTTGTTTTTTTGTTTGTATGATTTATGGTTGTTAATAATGTGTGATCAAGTGGGGGTGTTAATTAAGACTGATTGTGCTCCCAATTTTTGTTTATTAATTTCAGGTGTGTGTGTCATGTGACCACGGTCTACGTAAGCTGATGCACCTGCAGATAATAAAGCGCTTGAGTACCATTCTTACAAACTCCTAGCCAGTGTTGTTGTCCTCCGAGGTTTATTTATGTTGAGTCGATACACGCGGTCAAGCTGTGCTTAAGAGAAAACCTGAAGGAACGAGATCACCACCAAGACAAGCAAGGTAAAGCACACGTGTTTAAATATATATTTAGTTTTAGGCTCACTGATTGGGTAACACTGGGCACCTGTGGTTATCTGTAGCTGTGGGGAGCTTCAGGACCAGCATGCATCGGGGTGGCCGATGTTTTTTCACCAGCACATGGAGGGCAGAGTCAGCATTCTGTTTGTGCTTTTTGTTTGTTTAGGAAATAAATTATCAGAATAATGACGTACGGAAATGGGACATTTTCTTTTAGCTGCGTCAACTAAAAGAGACCACGGTGAGTCAGTGGCAATTTGATTTATAGTTTTATTTGGACAAATATCCACTACAACGTCTTTTAAATAGAAATAAAAGAGTGCTGTAATTTCCCATCTGGCCACAGGGCGGCGCCAATGTCCTGGTGTGACGTTACCAGTTCTTCAAAGAGCCAAAGGCCGCTGCAGACGGGGAGCTATCGTGTTCTCCACGGTCTAAATGTCTTCATGTTCCGTGGTGGATACATGCAGACTCCCAAAGCGACGATCCCGCCCTGTCGTCTCTGTTATTGCAGTTCTTCTGCCAGGAGCATTTCGCTGGGGGACACCTGGCCTCCATCCCGAGCCAGCACCTCCACAGAGAGGTGATGCGCATGATGCTGAGGCAAAGCGGAGCGGTTACTCGCTGCTGGATTGGAGGATTACGACATTTAAAGGAGTGTGTGCTCAGTCGGGAGTTATGATCATTTAGCACATCGTGACATTGGTAATTGTGTTGCTGTCTGACCGGTCGCTTCATCTGGTTGGACGGATCCCACTGGAGCTTTGCTGACTGGCTGCCAGGAACCCAACAGCACCTCAGATGTTGAGGTCTGTGTGGACGTGCTGGCACTTGGTAAGAACCAAACGGGAGGGACACAAATACTGTTATGTGACTCCAAAGATGGATGTCAACCAATGTGTCTCTGACTTCTGATCTGCTGATTGTTTCAGGAGATGGAAAGTTCAACAACGTCACATGCTCGGGGCATCAGGCGCTCATCTGCTCCGACCCTGAAGGAACTGCTGCTTGGTCTTAAAAAGCAAATGGTCCGACAACGAGACAACGACCTAAAGAGAAAGCAGTTTGTTGAATGCAGCTGGAAGATCAGGACTTCGAAGCTTGTTTTACATCATATTCAAGTGAATATCCTGCAAATTAAAAACATGCTATTTGTTGTGATTATTTGTCACCATGACCATCAGGACTGTTGTTGGACCTGCAGTCTAACAGTCCTGCAATAAATAGCTCAGTAACAAGTAGCCATATGTTCCTCTGTCAGTGGCACGTAGACGTGTAGACAACTAGACACACACTCACGCTGAGCATGGCGGTGTTACAGGGTGTGACTCTGACTCAGTTCCCACAGGCCACACCCCCTTTTCCTGATCTCTAGACATGGACGTGAGGTTTGCCTCTAAAGTGTTGAGTGACCGCTCCTCATCTTTCTGTTTCTGTCCTCTTTGGCGTCCATGCACACCACCCCACACACACACCACCCCACACACCCCAACTCTCAGACGCATGCACTCATTATGAAACATGTTGTGTCACACGTGTTGCAGGTTCTCCATTGTTCCCCTTTAGCTGAAAAAGTGACGCTTGCTGGTTTCAAGAGGTCACAGTTGAATGAGCACATCCTGGCTTCAGCGAACATTGTAAACATCACAAAAACATATTCCTGCACGCCGTCTGATCCGGTTGGTCCTGATCAGGTGGGTGTATTGCTTATATTCAGGAACCATTTTGGCAAAAACATGACCATCGGAGCACAATGTCATTCAGCAACAATGATGGATTCGTTAAATATGGATCCTCGTGTTGAGATCATGATGCATGGCGCTCTGGAGATCCTCACATCTTGATTGCTTGTAGCGTTGTTGTTTAGAGGAGAGCCACCCAGGGTTGCTGCTCGCCATCTGTCAGTTCAAGTCATTTTCTAGCTTCATGACCAGCTGTCGTGTGTGTGTGTGTGTGTGTGTGTGTGTGTGTGTGTGTGTGTGTGTGTGTGTGTGTGTGTGTGTGTGTGTGTGTGTGTGTGTGTGTGTGTGAGCCCCACAGTCAGCGTCACACACACCGTCCTGTGCTCAGCCACACTGGGCGTTACAGACTGGATTGAAGCTTACTAATAATAAACTGTTTTATGTATGAATAACACTCAAAAGGTGTTGTTTGATATGGTCTCACGTCATTCCTCGACTGTGAAGTCAGATATGAGAAATGAATACCATTAAGTCATAAGTGGAGATATACTTCCAAGGCCATGCTCTTATGTTCAAGTGAAAGTTATAACTGCAAACCATGTCGACTCTCTAATATGTTAAACCCTGTTTAATGCCTTGTATAAACATTCAGGTGTTCTCTACACGTGTTTGCCTGTGTATCTGTTAAGTAACACTTTCCATTCATTTCTGGATGGTGTGAAAAGACGTGAGGTAAAGCAGGAGATGCTTTAAACCAGGGGTCACCGACCTTTTGAGACCGAGGGCTACTTCAAGGGTACAAAATAATCCGAAGGGTGACTTGTTTTATATAAACTTCTCCAAAAACTAATTTGCCTGAATCACCATTTAATAATGAGCCGCCACACGACGTCCTGTGATTTGATGAAGCCTGAAGCTTTTATGACTACGGTCCTTTGATTGTTCTGCCCAACATTCTGATGGAGAACAGATGAAGACACGTAGTAATACTAAAGATGTGAGAACAACAGGCCCTCTGGCCTCTGTCGGTGGGGCCCTCATATTAATGAGCAGAGGGCCTTTAGCTCCGCATTTTCTTTTAAAGCGACACTATGTAACTTTTCCCCTGTAGCGCCCCCTTCAGGTATTTAACGTCTGGCTCTGAGCCATATATGGCTCTTCCTTGTGACTCACAGCTGATCTCCCAGCTGATCAATGCGCGCTACCGGCAGCTCGTCTCGACAGCCGCAGCGAGCCGTTCGTCTCGTAGCGGAGCAAATAAAAAGTCCCCTGTGAGGAGGACTGGACTATAAGACGTTGGTCATCACTGCCAGACAGCAAGTTGAGCTACTTCCTGTTCCTCAACCGGAAGTACCGGGTCGGTCCCAACCATCTTACATTCAGCAGTTTTCAGCCCACAGACCTCGATGGCCGTGGAGGAGGAGGAGGAGGAGGAAGAGGAGGAGGAGGAGGAGGAGGAGGAGACATCAACATATTAAAAGTCATTGTAGCGGCACAATTTTTTTCAAGCTGTTATTTTAAGGTGGAAAAGTTACATAGTGGGGCTTTAAAGCCCAAAGTTCAAAGTCAAAGGGATATTTTATCACGATGACATTCTGCTCTTTTGGACTCACTGAGATAAAGATGAACTAGTTCAGTTTGTAATTTACCATTCAACGTAAAAAAATATTACACTCACAACAACTATGACACTGTCACTACCTGGATGTTCAGTTCACTTCGTGCTTTTTTCTTACGGAGCTCAATGTTGACTATTTCCAGAACATGCCGTGCGGGCGACTCACCTGGCGCCTGCGGGCACCGTGTTGGTGACCCCTGCTTTAAACTGTATGTTGAATTGTGACTATGCATCTTAATGCAGACTTGAAGTTCACTGTAGAATATTACACAACTATATATGTTTATTAAGTAAACCCATGATTATTTGGATTTGATGAAACGGTGTGTTACAGCTTATTTTGCCACATTTTAGTCCATGTTCTGTGTTTTTAAGAGTCAAGAAAGCTTCAGGATCAAGTTACACTCAAATAGTTTTATCCGCAGCCTCATCAACTCGTGAGGATATTTGTGTAAAATATCCAAATAAGGTTTCCAATGAGTTGTCTGCAGCCCTTCTGGGGACTACAGTGGTGTCTTTTTCTCTCGCTACTGATGCCGTTGGTTGGCATGTTGTTTTGTCACATGAAGGGACTGTGCATCACTAGGGGAGGGGAAGAGGGTCAAGGGGGGGGGGGGGGGGGTGTACGTTTATTGGCTGATGGTGTGGTATTTTCTGGGAGGGTCTTTTATATTATATTTAATATATTTTAATCGTTGTTTATTCTGCCTGTGGGTGCTGCAGGTTTGCAACGTCTCTGGTTCAAATCTCCCCGGGAACGTGTGTTCCTACTCTCGCATTAACAATGACCTGTTATCTCTCCAACATAGCTGTTTAATAAGGGCAATTTGAATTAAATATTTATGTTTATGTTGCATTGAGTTAAGAGGAGGGTAAACAAACAACGTTAAAGCGACACTATGTAACTTTTCCCCTGTAGCGCCCCCTTCAGGTATTTAACGTCCGGCTCTGAGCCATATATGGCTCTTCCTTGTGACTCACAGCTGATCTCCCAGCTGATCAATGCGCGCTACCGGCAGCTCGTCTCTCAGCTGCAGGAGCCGTTCAGCCTCTCATGTCTCTGTCTCTACGAGTCTCTTAGCGGAACAAATAAAAAGTCCCCTGTGAGGAGGACTGGACTATAAGACGTGTAAAGCTGCCAGACAGCAAGTTGAGCTACTTCCTGTTCCTCAACCGGAAGTACCGGGTCGTTACCAACCGTCTTACATTCAGCAGTTTTCAGCCCCCAGACCCCGATGGCCGTGGAGGAGGAGGAGGAGGAGGAGGAGGAGGAGGAGGAGGAGGAGGAGGAGGAGGAGGAGGAGGAGGAGGAGGAGGAGGAGGAGGAGGAGGAGGAGGAGCACATCAACATATTAAAAGTCATTGTAGCGGCACCATGTTTTTCAAGCTGTTATTTTAAGGTGAAAAAGTTACATAGTGGGGCTTTAATAACCCAACTCAAAGTAAATTATACTGCCACATTAGTGTGTATATATAAGGCCTTAAATAGTTTTTCAGATCTCAGCTTTTAATTCTGTGGTTAATGGTCTGAGACCTCGAGGAGGAGGGGGCATGCCGGTTAGAGGGGGCACAGTTATGAATAAACGATTGACAAAAGGATGACAGGTGTCAGCCCAGGTCAGGCCTTTATAAAACAGCGTGCTCTCTCTCCTCACACATCCATCTCACATGTATAACAAACCTCATACACATCCGCCTCCCAGGAGGAAAATAACTATGCAAATAAGTTGGCAGCGTGCACAGTGTGAATACATGTTCTCAACTCTCTGCATGTCCCTACGGCCGACATGAAACCAGCGGTCCGCTTCACGGTAACAATCAGACGATCAGAGGGCGTTCTGCGGATGTTTAAAGCCACAGCAGTGTACAGTAATACAGAGAATATACACAATGGCTACAAGAATGTAAGTGGTGTGAGGGGTCCAGGTTGCTCATCTCTCTGTCAGAGATTATGAATCTGAATCTCTAAATATGCCAGCCTCGCTTTGGGGTACGTGCAACTGAGCATGATTTTGGATGGAATAGCTTTGAGTCGGTTCTTGGAGAATAAGAAGCAACAAATGAACCTGATGGACAAAGCGGTGGAGACGGGAGCTTCGCTCTCCACAGTCTGCTCGTGAGTCCATGAGAATAAAGTCCAACTGCAGTTTACATACTGCCACAACATAGAGAGGAAAGTGTGTCATACTTGTGCGTAGTTTTATATTAGACTTAAAATACGAATGCAAAGGTGACTTAGCACACATCCAGCTCCCAAACACGAGTTACAAGAACGCCAGTCGTAGATACAGGCAGCGGCCTGGTGCGGGTCCAGTAGTAACCGCAGAGAGGAGACTGCAGGGCGAGGGCCGGGATGTCAAGATAACACCAACAAAGTTACAAAGGGGGGACGTCAGCTAGGACCTCACATTCCTAAAGTACCGCTTCAACTGAGGGACGAGAAATACGTGATGAGGGCCGGAGGCATGCATGAATGTGAGGTTATGAATAATGTGTCAATGTGTTGTTCCGGAGTTGGGAAAGACGGATGTGGGGGAGGTTGTGTCTTTAATACCCGGCTCAGCTTTATTAAACTGTTAGAGAAAAATCTCCCTGAAGTGAACTCCGATCCAACGTCTCCGTGTCCGGTGGGTGTTTGTGACTGAGGTCCAGAGGTGAGTCTCCTGTGTGTGTGTGTGTGTGTGTGTGTGTGAGTGTGTGTGTGAGTGTGTGTGTGTGAGTGTGTGTGTGTGTGTGTGTGTGAGTGTGTGTGAGTGTGTGTGAGTCTCCTGTGTGTGTGTGAGTCTCCTGTGTGTGTGTGTGTGTGTGTGTGTGTGAGTGTGTGTGTGTGAGTGTGTGTGTGTGTGTGTGTGTGTGTGTGTGTGTGTGTGTGTGAGTGTGTGTGAGTCTCCTGTGTGTGTGCGTGTGTGTGTGTGTGTGTGTGAGTGTGTGTGTGAGTGTGTGTGTGTGAGTGTGTGTGTGTGTGTGTGTGAGCGTGTGTGAGTCTCCTGTGTGTGTGTGTGTGTGTGTGAGTGTGTGTGTGTGTGTGTGAGTGTGTGTGAGTCTCCTGTGTGTGTGTGTGTGTGAGTCTCCTGTGGCGTCTCAGCAGCAGTCAGAGAGGAGAGGGATGCACCAGGTTCAGAGATCAGTCAGCATCGATCAAGAAGAAAGAAATCCAGCCACAACTTTTACAACTTTACATGTGCGCTTGCTGGTGGCACTGGAGGAAACATCAGCGCGTCGCTACACACCGGGGGTCGATGTCTGATGACGAACATCCGCCCACAACACGTCTTTTGCATCGCCAACATGCTGTAGGCTGTGAGGATATCTTTCCACACAAAGCGATCATCAGACTGGTGCTGTGATCTGTTGGCCCCTTTAGTAATCATGCAGTGGAAGCTTAAGTATCACTTTATTCCAGATTAAATAAAACACCCAACAAGTTGGCGTTCCAATGTTTTCAGTTTTTTTGCAAAAAGTGTTGACACATTTCTGAAAACTTAACTCAATGACAACTCCAATGATCAAGTTATTTCAATTCATCCAGAGATGAACGTGTAAGGCATCACGGCATTCCATCCTGTAGTTGGATCCCTAGAGACAAACGGGCCAGTCACCCCAAAAAGATGATGGTTCTGTCTGTTCTTCTGCTGCTAGTTCTCTTCTGACCTTTGACCTCCTGCGGAACACCAAGGGCCGGTCCCGCTGCCCCCTTGAGGCGTCTGCTCTTACCTGGGGTCAGGACCTTGTGCAAGAAATTATAAGACAAAATAATAAAGCATTTTCATTTAAATAAGCTTTTATTTGCCAGCACTTTATCATACAGTTGATTTCTGAATGTATTCAACTTTTGCTCAACAATCTGTTTTTAAAATAAAATGTTTTGCTCTAAATATCTAAGACTACAATTACTTAGCGTACAACTCGTAAAGTAAAAAGCACTCTCCATTTATTTGAACGTGATACTCTATAGAAGCTCATATGTAATGTTCATGTTTAAAATGGGCTTAACACCCAGACCAAAAACAATTTAATAGTATTCATTATATAGATTCTTATAATGCATTTAAAGTCTAAAAGCATTACAAATAATGTAAAGGTGTTCTACAGCTAAATCTATTTTTAAGTCCACTCCAGGTTGAACATCCACCTCATCGTCGTCGTCGTTGTTGTTGTTGTTGTTTTCCTGCACTTACCAATAAAAGTTTAAACTCTGCAATCAGAAAGTTCAGAAGAGACTTGTGTCCTGAGTATTTGAGTCTTAACGCTGCACGTGTGTGTGTGTGTGTGTGTGTGTGTGTGTGTGTGTGTGTGTGTGTGTGTGTGTGTGTGTGGCCGAGGTATTTTCCAGGTGTCTGGGTGACTCTACGATGCGCAGCAGGTCGAGGACTTTGGCTGCTCGAGTATCGACTCTCTGCGGAGGTCGTTGGGGACGCTGCCGCGAGGACCCCAGATGTTGAGCTCTCCGTAAACGCCCGTTTCGATCATCTCCTCTTGCCAGGGGATGGGGATGTTGCCCGAGGAGAACTCGTCAAAAATGGTCTTGTCGGATTCCTCCAAGCCGACTCCCTTCACGGAGGAGAAGGCCCCGACGTCGTCCAGACTCTTGGCGTACACCACTTTAGGGTCGGGGACGAAGGGAGGAGGCAGAATACCTGGAGGGGCGCCGGATGGAAAGGGATTGAATCCATTCTCAGGGTGAACATCTCAGATATGAACACACTTGTTAGTTTGTAATTCAAGTTATCCACAGCCCTGAAAGACACGCGCGTATCGGACGTACACGGTACCTGCGTTCAGCTTCCTCCAGTTGATGTCGCTGAAGAAGGCGTGTGCCCGGAGCTCGTCACAGCAGCCGTTCCTGAAGCCCAGCCTCTGGTCCACCTCCTTGGCCAGCAGAGCGTCACAGAGCGACTTCGAATGCTCGTTGAAGTTGTCGGGGTACGTCACCGTCCGGGTCAGCATGCGCTCTTTCATCTCCTCGCGATCCAGCTGGAACCAGACCAAAAAGACTCGAGGCTGATCCTCTCATTCATCTTAAGAAGTCAGCCGTGTGTGCGCGAAGGTGAAGCTCCAGGTGAAGCAGGAGGTGAAGCTCCAGGTGAAGCTCTAGGTGAAGCTCCAGGTGAAGCTCTAGGTGAAGCTCCAGGTGAAGCAGTAGGTGAAGCTCCAGGTGAAGCTCTAGGGTGAAGCTCTAGGGTGAAGCTCCAGGTGAAGCTCTAGGTGAAGCTCCAGGTGAAGCTCTAGGTGAAGCTCCAGGTGAAGCTCTAGGTGAAGCTCTAGGGTGAAGCGAGGTGTCCTCCCACGTGACTGACCTTCTCCCCCCGGTTCCTGAAGGGGTTCTTGGCGGCGATGAACTCAAACAGCGTGACTCCCAGAGTGAAGTAGTCGACGGAGGTGTCGTACTTCTCTCCTTTGATCATCTCTGGAGCCATGTAGCCTTCGGGAGACACAAGTCAGTCGGTTAGCGCGTTCACAGAGAAGCTCCGCCCCCCAATATGACATCATTGATCCAGATGAGAGCCACCTGGTGTCCCGGCGTATCCTTTGGTCTGAGTTCTGCCTTCTTTTAGCTCCACGGCGAGACCCAGGTCAGATATGCGCACATTCCCTGGTTAAACAACATCATATATTATGATTAGCTGTTACTTACACACATACAGGGCCTTTCCATCGGGCGTCTGAATCAAAATACGTTACCATCGTTATCTAGGAGCACGTTTTCTGGTTTGAGGTCCCTGTAGATGATCCTCTTCTGGTGGAGGTGCTCCAGGCCCTGGATGATCTGGGCGATGTAGAAACAGGCTCTGGGCTCGTCGAAGCCCGGGTTGTTCTCATCCACCAGGTAGACGTGGTACCTTCAGGGATCAGAGGACAGGAGAGGTGTGGCTCCATCAGTAAAGGTATCACCAGGTATCACCAGGTATCATCTGCATACAAGCGTACCAATGCAGCCGATACAGGATGCGTGGCACACTATAAAGCTGCCGTTATCAAACTACAGCCGGCACATAAAATCAGATTCTAATGAAATAAAGGGGTTCAAAAATGAGGAAACGTGACTGTTTTCAGTGGCTGGTGATTTAAAGAAAAAAAGGACAACTCGGCGTTATTTGGGGGATTTGTTTGACAGTGTCTGTTGGGAGTTTCAGCTACAATGGGCCTGCAGATCATTACATCTTGAACAGCTGATCCGGAGCAGGTAGCTTCATGCCATGAATGTGAGAGAGATACTGTAACTGACAGCTGCACCCATGTGCCTGGAGTTAGAAATCATCGTTCAGGGATGAAATGGGATTGCTTGTTGACACATGATTGTGTCTCAGCTGACTTGAGAATATTAAAACATTTCTCACATCAGTCTTTCCGGTCGAACGCACACTTTCTGTTGGCGATGGAGACGTTAAAACGGGTCGGGAACCATATGTGGCTCTTGAGTTTCAGTTTCAGTTTGAGTTTGAGTGTGTGTGTGGGGGGGGGGTGCTGAGTGATTAAACTTTGCTCTTGTCCTGCCTGTTTTGTGACATAAATGCCTAAAAGGGGGATCATTTTCGTGTATCTGGCAACATTGAGATTGGTCGACCAATGACTGTTCAGTCAGAGCTCGCGCAAGAAAGTGAAACGTAAGGAAGAAACCATTTCCCAAACGTGTAAGGGGTAAAAACTAGTTTGTGAAAACCTACAGAAACACAAATATCCGACGAAGCAAAATCCCGGACGTTTTTGGAATCCCTGCCGGACACATTTTTTAGGTCTCAAAAACAAGACATGTCCGGGGAAAAGGGGACGTGTGGTCACCCTGACTCAATTAAATATATTTAGAAAAATTTGGCTTTTATGGCTCTCCCAGTCAAAAAGGTTCCTGACCCCTGCGTTAAAAGGTACGTTCTGTGTGTCCACAGGAGGGATGAGGAACATGTGCTCCAGCTTTCCTCAGTAAGAGAGAGAGAGTGTGTGTGTGTGTGTGTGTGTGTGTGTGTGTGTGTGTGTGTGTGTGTGTGTGTGTGTGTGTGTTTTGAGATGCGAGTGTGTAATTACTTGAGGTCTCCTCCGTTCATGATGGTCATGACCAGACAGAGTTCGTCTTTGGTCTGAAAGGCGTACGCCAACGACACAATGAAGCGACTGTGAACCTTCTCCAGGATCCTCTTCTCCACCATCGCCCCCTACAGGAGGACACGAGAAAGACTTCGGTTAAACGTTTCATTAAAAGAACATGTAAAGCTACAGCCGAGTGTTCCGTCGCGTTGAAGACGAACATGCCGTTTGAGAAAGAGGTCACGGTACATTTGAAGGAATAAAAAGCCGTCAGACAAGTCAAGGGCGAGACGTAACCGTGCCAAGAAGTTCCATTCAGGAGAGCTTTGGCCTAAAGCTCCCAGTAATCACTCTATCCCCTTCTCAGTGTTTAATACTGCAGGATGAAGCCAAACGAGACCGAGGCAGGGACAAAGACGATTAGCGCCATCGCGTTCTGCTCAGCGCGCTTTCTGAACAGGAAGTTTATTAATCAAATCGCCGCGTAGCATCGCACTAAAACGAGTACCGTGTCCTTCAAACGCATGTGTGGGGAGATGAGACACGGACATTATTATTTAGTGGCACATTATGTGAACAGAGGCTGGATTTAATGCTATTTGAATGATATAGATATGTATATTAGTAACTGACAAATATTGCATTTCAAACTATAACATTCCCAAAACCTGCAGCATTGGAACCTTTACAAGTCTTCTGGGTTGAAGATGTTTTAAAACTGTCTATTAAAAGTAAAGCCTCCTGCCAAAGACCAACAATGTATATATTGAACTCATATTAGCAAGAGTACCTACAGAGTCCTCACCTCATAGCCTTTCCTCTTCTTCAGCCTCTTCTTGTTGAGTTTCTTACAGGCGTACAGTTTCCCCGTGGCTTTCATCTGACAGGCCGACACCTCCCCAAACCCCCCTTTGCCCAGCACGCGGAAGTCTAGGAACCAGTCTGCATCCATGGGCTGCATCTCCAGCCACTTCCACTGCAGGTACCTCTTCAAGTACAAGCTCTCCAGGAAGGAGGCGTAGGGCGCCTCGCGCAGAAAGTCCAGCGTCGAGGCCAACGCCGCCGCGAATAAATCGTCGCCCGCGGCCTCCTTGGTTTCCTTCACCTTGGCGACGACGTCGTCGGGCAGGAAGGGGCAGAAGTGTTTGGCGGCGGGGTCCATGTAGCGGTCGACGATCTTCGAGGCCTTCTTCGCCCTGTCGGAGTCCTCCGCCAGGTCGTATCCCTCGACGTCTCTCCACAGGCGGCAAGCCCCGTGATACTCGGGGTTCGAATCCAGGAACTCCTTAAAGAGGCGCTTGCCGATCGGCTGCTCCACGCAGACCGTGTCGAAGGCCACCTCCAAGGTGTCCCTCAGGTCCTCGCACACGGTGATGTGCGGCAGTTTGAGGCGAGAGTGGTACTTCTTATCGCGAGCCGCCGCCGTGTTGGAGCCATCGATGCTGCCGCGAGCGTTGATGTAAGCGGAATTAGCGACCACCGTGGTCAGTCCTCCGATGTCCATGTCGAGGGAGCGCGGCTGTTAGGCGAAGCAGAGAGGAGACATTGCAAAGAGGAGACAGACGTGGACACTGCTTCCTAAGGAGCCAGGGGGCGAGGAGGCAAAGATGAGACAACAGGAGGACCCAGGTCACCGAGTGGCGGGAGAGGCAGCATGAGAGAGAAATGGGAACTGGTGTCTCAACGAGATCCCAGCACACTTTGAGCACTGCATCACACTCATTAACACGCACACACGCACACACACACACACACACACACACACACACACCTGAGTCAACACCTTTCTGTAATCCATTAACACCCTAATGCCCTAGACAAAGTGTGCGGGCGCATGCAGGAACAGAACAACACGACCGTCTGCAGCTGGAGGTCTGCAGCCGGTCGGCGTGGTGGAAGCAAAGCTCAGGTTTGGGAGGCGATCACGATTCACACGGAAACCTAGAGAGCAACCCTTCCCCCCTTCAGCAGATGGTGTTCATCAGTGAATTAATTTAGAATGAAATGATCATTTAGTTATAACACTTTTACATAAAGGGAGATAATGGTTGAAATACTCAATCTCTCGTTTGAAAGGCCAATATGTGCATTAGTACAGGCCGCTGGTTTCACCTTTTAATACTGTGTAGCATGTAACGGCGTTACATCACCACAATGCAAAATAATGTCATTTCAAATCTTTAGTTGCGTTTATATTCATATATATACACATACATATATATATATATATATTCATACATATATATATATATATATATATACACATTCATAAATATATATACATACATATATGTATGAATATGAATATATGTGTATGAATATATATATATATATATGTATGAATATATATATATATGAATTTATATATATATGTATGAATATATATGAATATATGTATGAATATATATGTATGTGTATGTGTAATTTTCTAAGACAGTCCTGTACACAGGACTGTCTCAGAAAATTTGAATATTGTGATAAAGTTCTTTATTTTCTGTAATGCGATTAAAAAAACTAAAATGTCATGCATTCTGGATTCATTACAAATCAACTGCAATATTGCAAGCCTTTTATTCTTTTAATATTGCTGATTATGGCTTACAGCTTAAGAAAACTCAAATATCCTATTTCTAAAAGTGGGCAAGAGGCCATTGTAATAGATTTCAATACTTTCATCAAGTAATTAAAATAGTTACATTATTTATTACATCTGAACCGGTTAACCAGTCACCTGTAACCCATGTCATTAAGGAAAAGGTCACATTCTCAACCACACGACAGCAGAGACTGCTACAAAGTACTTAGATTACTTGCACAGGTGACGTATGACATGTCTCCTGAATGTGGACAGTCCGCCGTCCTAGGTCTGTCAAAAAAACTAAGTATCCCCCCCCTCAGTGGTCGTTGCTGCTGAAGGAGTTTTGCCATGACGACTCAGACACTCGGGGTGTAAAACAATACCCGAGTCAGCCTGGTCGAGACTTCGATCCTTGGAGCACCAAATCACTGCCGAGTGTCAGAATCCTTCCGCCACAGCTGATGAGCCGAGTGACGCCCACTTACCTGTGATCATCACTCCACGCGGAGCATTTCACCGTCAGCTGATCGCCATGACACTCGGTGCGTTTCAGCCCTATCGTTTAGTTGAACCGCCTCAGGAAGAGATGCTGTGCAGCCAGCATCATCAGGAGGAAACACGACAGCCAATACCCGGGTCAATGTGCACACGCATGCCGGTTTAAACTACATAAATGTGAAGATCCCTTTGAAGACACTTAGGAGGTAAAAGAGCTCCAGGACCAACATGGATGAAGCAGATGACAGACACTGACCTAACCCCCCGCAGCGTGATCTAAGATTCTCTACGTCAAAAACATTTGAGCAGCTCACTTTTCTTCCTTCTTTTAAAGAAAAGGGCTCAGTGCTAAAGCATCACTCCATCCATATATTCAAATTGAAAGCAGAATAGTGCGAGAAAAGGAGCAAATAATCAATTCTTCTCACCTAGCTATCCGCTCGAGAGTCTAACAGGTTTCCTGGAGCCCCGACAAGCAGCAGCCACCCCCCCCACACACACCTCCACCAGCTCTCAACCCCCCCCCCCCCCCACACACACACCTCCACCAGCTCTGAACCACCACACACACACACACACACACACCCCACCAGGTCTCAACCCCACACACACACACCTCCACCAGCTCTCAACCACCCCCCCCACACACACCTTCACCAGCTCTCAACCACCCCCCCCCACACACACCTCCACCAGCTCTCAACCCCCCCCACACACACCTCCACCAGCTCTCAACCACCCACCCCCACACACACCCTCCACCAGCTCTCAACCACCACACACACACACACACTCCACCAGGTCTCAACCCCCACACACACACCTCCACCAGCTCTCAACCACCCCCCCCACACACACTCCACCAGCTCTCAACCACCACACACACACACACACCTCCACCAGCTCTCAACCCCCCCACACACACCACCAGCTCTCAACCCCCCACACACACACCTCCACCAGCTCTCAACCCCCCCCCCCCACACACACACACACACACACACACACACACACACACACACACACACTAAGTTGAGGGGCTTGAAAAGCAGAATATTCAGTTTCACAGGCAGAGAAAAGAGGAACAAAATAGATGCAACAATTATTAAAACAATCTATATTTTAATTTGCAAACTTATATTAGATTACAGAAAAGGTTTTTGGAAAGTCAGTACATGTGTTGCTAAGTTTTAAAAGGGAGATCTTTGAAGGGAGTACATAAGACCTATGCAACCACGTTGCATGTTGTTACATCAATAATTGGTGACGGCCTATCTTTACCACTGGCCTCTACAGGTACTATAAGCTACACTCGCCATAGGATTCATATACGTCATTCACAAACAAAGCTTATTTACCTATCCGGAGCCTGGGTTATAAAAAGTCTTTACCTTGCTGGTGCCATTATTTTGTAAACACTACCAAGGCGTCGACGGGGCGGTGTGGAGAAATCCTCAACTCCAGAATACAAAAAAACAAAAACAAAACACAAGATGGGGAAAGCAGCTGCCTACAGAACAGAAGGAAGCCAGCCCAACACAACGGAGGTTAAGAAACTATTTCAAATTATTGCCGGGAACACGTAAACAAACAAAAAAACATGTCACCACATCTGATGGAGCCCCAATCCTGGGATGCCATGGCAACGGTATTCGGTCATTCAGACTGTTAAAGCAGACACACTGGCCATCGGAACACTTTGATCATCATGTCTGCCTCATGTAGTTGCAAAAAAATAGGAATAACTATTCAAAAAAAAAGTACATTATACATTCTCCAACAGCAGAAGGTTTACAGAGGCGTTTCTTTAGTGGGATGGCTTATCAGAAGTGGATCAAAGACGTCGGCGTGGCGGCCGGCCCACAGACGACCACAGTTCCCCTGGACGACGGCGCCCCGAGGCGGCGTTGCAGTTGCGCGTGATTCAGGAGCATAAAAAAGATGGCTGCAACATACACCTCTGTTCTTTCAATATTCATCTACACCCCTGAGAAAGCCAGACAGAAATACAGGCATGGGAAAGGGGGGGTGAAGAAGCACACACAAAGGGGCCTAAACTCCCGCGGCGGCGGCGGTCTCGGAGGACTGTGCTTGTGGGGGGGGCGGCGGGCGGCTAGTCGTCGCTGCTGCTTCGCCCTCGCTGCCCTCGTCGCCCTCGCCCCCATGTAGGACACGGGCGTCTCCACGCGAGACCCGCTGTAGTGGGAGTCGTTGGAGCTGGAGGCCATGGTGCCGTCGGTGCAGCCGTCGCTACGCGGAGAGGAGGAGGAGGAGGAGGAGATCATCCGTTAGGAGGAGGACAAGAGAGAGAGCTCGGCAGCTCTCCAGCTCCACGACGCCTCACCTGCTGGCAGGGTACCGGGTCCCGTTGGCCGAGGAGCCTCCGGTGATGTAGACGTTACTGATGGGGCCCTTCGCCATCTCTGGGGAACACAACGGATTTAAAGACGTGTGATTGGACGAATCCTCAAGGACACTACAATGACCGTCTCCTTCCGACAGCCTTTCCTTTCGGGTGTGAAGAACATCTCCGAGACGCTTCGTTTCCTTTGTGGTGTGAAAGCAAAGTAACCAAGGAGGAGATTAGAATAGCAGATAAGTTACGGCAGCACGACGCCAGGAGCTGAACTGATAAATAAATAAATCCATCTGCCGATTATAAAAATCTGTTCGGGGAGAAATCCACCATTATATAAAGGCCATGAATATATGCACAGGCGTTATTCATCATGGGTAAGAAGAGGGGCTTTTGTACAGCACCGTCACTACATGTATTCATCACAACAGTCGTCTTAGAATAATCAGTTCAACCAAAATCACTTGCAATCACTGTCCTTTGATTTCCCTGGGGGGTCCTGCTGGTGCAGGATGACAAAACAGAACAATACACAAGTCTTTATAACTTCATGTTCATTCCTCTCGGTTTGCTGTACAAACTCATCCAGAACTCAAATGCAACATTTACCATTTTCCCGTGGTCCCAGTGAACTGAGCTCCGGGCGCGAGCGTCCTCCGAGTCTACGGGAGCCCACGCAGCCGAGGACATTTAACAGCCAGATTAACCGAAAACACCCGTGTGGCAAACGCTCTGAATCATCTGCTGAGGCTCAGGCGCCATCAATGTGAAGCCAGAGACCGCCGTTGAGACGGGAGCCGCGGTTTGTTTGGATCAAATTAAAACAGGAAGCGCTTTCCTTGAAGATGAATGCCACTGCATCACATGCTCTGATACAGGTCATTAACATCCCATTTAGACGAGTTCAGCTTCTCAATAGACAAGTCATACTTCCGTGCATTAGTGACCCTTGCTGTGCCGTGGGCACGATTCAAGAGGTTATCCAGACAAAGAGTCACAGCAACAAAAATCATTCACTACTACGGTAAAAAAGTAAAAGCCTTTTATATGCAGATCTAACCAGATCGACTTCTTTTAACACGTTTGTCTTTGAGATCTTTGAAATAATTGACCACTGCTGTCGAACGGGCTTGAGATTGAACGTCCTGAATGCTTTGCGACAAAAGCCTGCCGTTCACCAAGCTAAGATCTTTTAATGTGAAGCAGAACATGATTTGCTTTTCCTTCCCACAACTGACGGATGAGTCCACCTGCATGTGAACCGGGGGCTGTGGCACTGACCTATCACGTAGGGCTCCAGGGCTTTGGGCACCAGGCTACGAGCAACCTTCAGATCCTCCGGAGAGCACTTCCCCACCTCCAGACCGCAGGCCATGCCCATGCGCTTCAGCACCTCGATGTCGTCATGGATCTCAAACATGCTGTCGAAATTGAACAAATACTCGAACCTGCAGTTGAGAAAGAGAAGGAATGGTCAGGGTGAGCCGTTGTGAGACTCGGGTCACGTGATAGATTTGAAACAAGGACATTTTAAAGTATGCGGTACTCAGTCGGTTGCTTAGAGGGAATTGTTAATTACTTGGTTAAAGTTCATTAAAGCCTCATAAAATCATTTAGTGTGCATTCTTTAAATTTCCCACCCAAATAATTCATGTTGAGCCATGGGCCTGAAGAGTAGCGTTAGTTTCAGATTACATGAGGTGTATAGATATGCTCCCACTAATGCTGGGAAGACATTTTAGTCGCATTACAATTCCCAATATCAGAATCTGCAGAATCTTGCCGCGTCTCGACCTAAACTTTGTCCTGATCACTTCCGAGTTCAGTTTTTTCGTTCCGAAACGGTAAAACCAAAAAACTAACAATTCATGGCTTGTAATGGTTGCATGAAGTTCAGACCGAACTAATTATTTTAGCATGCATTCTGTCGAGTTCCAAAAGACCTGAGGGCATTTTGTCCTCCTTGAACCTTATTAAATGAAACATATTCCTCAATGATACATTCAATTAATTTTAGTGAGTTTATAAACCATATAAAGCTTTTATGCGTTTCAAAAAAGTGTTCTGCTAATGTTGACAACGTTCACATTCTAAACAAATCCCCCATATCAGTTTTCTCTGGGGAGTTGTTAATTTAGTTAAAATATTTTGAGAGGAATATTGTAATATTAGATTGTTAGTCATAGTATTTCCAGAATTTATTTTAATCTACCGATATCAGAAAACACTTTGGATAAAGCAGATTTCACTACCGTCTAAAAGACTTTTGGTTTAGCTGCCAAAACCTGGAAAACTGTTAATAAAACATTGTAATGACCCAGACGGACACCAACTACGTCACATGAAGTGTGCCTCAGTCATTGTTGGCCTCGACGTCCCCTCCTAACCCAGGGTTGGTATGAGTGATAATCCTTTGTGCTTTAAAGGAAGTTGTACATGTAAACTATCACATACTTGTCGTTGGAGATGCTGCAGTCAATGACAGTTTTCTTGCTGGTGTTGACGATAATGAAGGGGAGGTGGATGATGGAGTTGGGAGGCGGAGGCCGGTTTGCCTGCTGCTCCGTCTGTCTGTTCCGCTGAACCAGGTTCTTAAAAGCTATTTGCTGTCAGACAAGATCAAAGACGGATTAAAAAACTCTGAAGCAGCGACACAGAGTGTAAAATAACAGAACATTAGACAGTTAAAAACATCGTTACTACTTTCTTTAGCAACGTGTATGCTGGACGTATAGCTCTGCAGCATGAGGGAGTCCTGCAGTCAGAGGACTCAAGACGATTGTATCTGCAGAGTCGCACTAAATGGATGTGGAGTGCATCAAGCTGCGTGTTGCGCATCTACCATCGTCCCCAAGAAATGGTACGCACAAACTAATGCATCCAGAACAACAGCGCCGCCATTGATTCACTAACCGCCCCAAAGTTAGGGTGTACCATCAAAGATTCTAAATATCATCCTTTTACTCATTTGTGCCATCTGCAGTGATTATTTGCATGAAAATCAAGAATTCAAATAGATTTATAAAGCATTTGAAGTTCTATGTATTTTATTGTTTTGTATTATCTGGACCGTGAGTCAGAAATAAGTTTGATTGATATGAAATGCACAATTAAAAACATGCATTGATTAAACAAATAATCTTGTAATTATTAGTTGTAATTATGTATAAGAACTTAATAACTAAAATCACATTTCAAATATTTACACTATATTCATTCATGTTTGTCGCCATAAAATTAAATTACCACAAATTTCACACACACACCACACACACACACACTGGTGTATATAATAATCTGTCCACCGTGTGTACTCTCTTGCACCATCTAAATACCAAGAGGAGAAGATGTATATGAACAACCATCTCCACGTGAAGACGCCCCCCAATAAAGTCAGTTCATTGTTACCTGCAGTATCAGCTCCTGAAGCTGTGATTGTTTCTGCTTAATTCTCTCCAGCCGCCTTTGTCTCTCAACCTGCAGTTAAAATAAAAAAACAAACAATTATAACACGAGGAAAAAAGACACGCCATCCTCCACACCAGCTAGAATGTGAACAGTCTCCCCGTGTTCCTACCTCGAGGTTTTGGCACTCTTGCGCCGAGTTGGTGGGAAGGCCGATCCATTTGATTTCTTTCTTTTCTTTAGAGATAATGTTCATGGCCATAAGCACATTAAGTGCATCGTACACACGCCGCCGAATGTTCTTCTGGTCATACACGTGCTAAAATGGAAAAACAAGGATTCAAAATATTAATAAAAACTTCTAAATTAAAGATATAAAAAAATATCAAGCGAAGTACTAAACATTTAAAATAATGTCTGAATCATTCTGAAAAGATGCTATGCAGTGGCAGCACTCACCGCGTCATTGGGTGACATGTGGCTGTCTGCAGAGCTGAATTCTGCAACCAGCTCATCTGCCACTTCATTGTAGGTGGTTACTCCTTTCTTCTGAACCTTCTCACACACTTTCATGGAGAAATGCCTCAAGCCCTTTCCGTTCTTTTCCCCCTTTTTCCCACGTTTTCTGCGGACAGATTAGATACCCCAGACAAAATTATGAGCATGTTTGCATTTCCCCATATAGCAGACTTGATTAATCTAAATGGGTATTTATTCTCCACAGCGTTTAAACTCAGACTTTTTTGAAGACTTACCCTGATGACCACGGAGAGGCATCTGATGGTTGACTTTGAGTGAGGAACTGGGAACTGGGTGTGTGTGGACTGTTTACCAAAATGGTATTGGATACCGTCGGCCGCTGGGGGGTTCCTATCACCTACAGAAGGACAGAGCGAACGAAAGGAAAGGGAAGAAAATGTTAAAGCATCGTGATCATTGACTCGTTGGTGTTAACCGGTGATGTGGACTCTGGCCCCGTGTGGATCCACTGGTGCGCAGTGAGAAGTGGTCGCCGCTAGCTTTCCTGAAGTCTACAAGTATGTCTTGTTGACATTATAAGACATTTTGTTATATTAGGCTACAGACACGATTTGTTGCTACAAGGCTGTATTGAGCTCACAATAATAACACTGCATGTGTTTACTCTTAATAGAAACTACAATTACTGCCTTTGAATTTGTTTAGCCATTTGTTAAATAATGACATATTGAAAAAGTTTCATCCTTAATATTAAGTAGTAATACGAGGCAGCCAGGAGACACGTTGATATATTCCTTCACTGAGGTGATATCTAAGCTGATTTTCATTATATAGACATTCCATATATATAATGAGATGATGGGTGTAATCCTGCTGACTGTAGAGTTGATAAGCTTAGGATCAACCGGCTACACGCCACACGGTCACCTCACTATGATAATGGAGGGGCTTATACAACACGGCAAAGACAATCCATACCGACCGTTTAGAAAGCTGAACTTTGTTATATCTATTGAGAAGTTAGAAGCTCGGACACAAATGTGGCTGAGATGACACTAAAGTATGTAATTATAGAGCCGTGGAGCGTGGTAGTCGTGTGTGGAGCATGCGTCACTCACCATGTGTGGCACATGTTGCATGTGTGCAGCAATGTTCACATTGGATGGCCCAAGAGTTTTGGGTAGTAGCTGTTTGGCTACGGGGAGAGCTGTAGACTGGACAGTAACCAAAGACAGGACACCTATTGGGAGACGGGAGAAGAGCAGCAATGAGTAGAGCTCTGGGGTGATACGGCATTGCCCCCTGTTGTCCGATTACAAGCAGGCAACATGTTGTACGTCGAGGGACATGCTATTAATCAAACAGTAACATTCACTTGTTTGACACATCCATGTGGTGGATGTCCGAATCTGGAGCAAATCTAATTTGTCATTATCGTATCCTCTTGCCCTTTTCTGTCAAGGCAAATCTAGATTCAACTATTTTATACAATATTCAAGTTGAGACTATAACTTCACACCAATAAATTATTATAGAATAATTTACATAAGTGATTCAAAATAAATGTTCTCAAAAAGTGACAAACGTAGGGAACAGTGAAGTTAATGGTAATAAACTACGGTCTACAACTGCTGTATTTAAAAAAGGAAATTACCAACATATCTACCTTTGCTAGGGCTTAGATTTTGATCGATGAAAACCTTCAACTCTCCGTTTGTTTCTATCAGACCAACCTGCAAACGACAAGGACACAATACACTAAAAGATCACAACATGTAATATCCTGCATGAGTCCAGAAGAGGAAACGCGAGGCTGTGGGGGTTTCTCTCAATTTAGAGCAACTTCACACATACACCTGCATTGCCTTCAGAGTTGCACATTAAATAAACAGTTTTCCAGTTAAACAATTTTAAATAATAAATGCAAAATAAATGAAGTTTACTTACATCTTTAGCCATGATCCCAAAGGACCGAAGGAGTTGAGCTTCAGGCTAAAAAGAAAATGAAATGGTCTTCTGTGTGTCACTTTTCAGACCCCTGAGGACAGAGTGAAGGGAGACTCAATGATAGTGATATGTTCCCACTATATTTTAAACACGTTTCCAGTACATGTTTTCGTTGTTGTGTGTTTTTAAGTCAACTTGAGCTCTTGTTGAGGCCCATTTGGGTCGCTTGCTGCCAGCACACTGTACACAGCTACAGCACTGTCGTTAGCTCGAGTTGCCCGGTATTGTTCTCACAGGACACCATTTGACGGAGAATGTAAATATTTCAGAGCAATCTCGAGTCAAAGGACCGTAGAGGTGAATATTTGCAGGCGCTATATTTGCACAAATCCACGTTAGACCACTCATTGATGCACACAACTTTTACCACGCTAAGTGTGCACAAGGCCTACTTCAGGTACCGAGCACGTCCGGAGGAGAGGCATCGTCGAACTTCTGCTACAGGTCACGCAGCCGTGCTAACTTTAGCACACCGGCGCTAAACTAATACCGCCGTTAAAGTTGAAGCACGTCGCGGTGGCGGGTGTTCCCGGCGCAGACGGGAGGAGCGCCATTCATTCACACACACGGACAGCGCTGAACAAGGTTCCTCTGGCTAGCGTCCCCGAGACGGCTATCAGTTAGCGCTGGAGCCAGCCTGCTGGCGTTAGCTCGCTAGTTAGCTCGTGCACGCTTTGAGAGGATTCACGTAAAACCCGAGCTATCGTTTGGTTCCGTGCAGCAGGTCGTAGGAGTTGAGAAGTGGGCTAACATTTAGGAAACGTGTGAGCATTTCGCCCGGCGAACGAAGTCAATGTGAAGGATTATGTGCACTTACGAGTGCACTCTCCTGTCTCTTCGACGGCTGTTGTTGTTGGCATTTGAGAATGGAGGAAGAGGAGGTCTGAATCCCCACCAAACAGGAAACAAACTGAGCCACGGCGAACTACTTTTTGGTCATTAAGTGCTTAATTCCACTAAGAGAAGTGTGTATTAGTGACAAAGGTTTCATCCTTGTGTTTATTTTTTATTCGACTTGCTGCCTGTGGATCTTATACAGTTTGTAACGCGAGGGTTGGGCTATTTGGGCGAGTGTTGCTGCTGGATTAAAAAAAAGTTATCGTTTTAAATGTAACCAGTGAAAACGTGAACATAGTTACAAATTAAACAAAAAGGCAATGTGCGTTTAATTCTGGCTTTAAAGTCAACATTTTAACCCTCCACATACGATACATCCGTTACTTTATGGTGATCAGATTATTGCTTATCGTGTAACCGCAGTTTATTGACAGTCTAGGATATCCTATAGTCTGAAACGTGTACGCTGCCTGTCAAAAATAAACTACGGAGTATATTCAGAAATACTTGGTCATTTTACTATAAATACTAACTGTATAACTAACCTGATTAGTTGTAGTTTTAATATAACAACCAGTTTAAGATGAGCAACTTAAATATACTGTTGTGAACACACATTTGTAAAACTTTTAGTTTCATGTCGATTAGGGATATATATTTTGTACAACTTCAGTTTTATTCACAGACGACTGCAGTCACTAAATTGACCTCGTCCCAGTGCCCCGTTACGTTAAGCTGACCCCCGCTGTGAACGTGACCCTGCTGCTATCGTTTGCTACAATCGGTGACGTGAAGTTGGTAACTTGTCAGATTTACGTTAAAATGAACGCGAACTATTGTGCTAACCAAGCACCGTGTACAGAGTATAGTAGCAACGGGCTACCTCGCGATTGTGGTGGGGAAGCCGAGACCCCCGGTGCTTTGTTAGCACACGGTCGAGGCGCTAGCTCGCAGCTAGCCGGTGAGCTAATCCACAGCTGTCACCGGCCAGCACTGACAGAGCGAGCTGCGCCTCACTACATTCGCGTTGGGTCCGTTTTGCCAATATATCTCCAAGATATATTCAATGCATGTGCAACGAGAACGTAAACAGTTAGATAAAGCAGAGGTTCAACACCAATAACTTTCTTCTGCGGTCGCCGGGTCGCAAGCCCCCGGTAGATAAACACGGCTTACCGGTGACTCCACAAGCTAGCAAAGTGCGCGTTAGCCCGCTGTCCTCCCCGCTAGCCTCGCTGCATCAGCGCGTCTCTCAATCTGATCTTGGCGGTGTCTTGCTTTAGCGGCTTCTGATTGGACAGCGTCGATGAGACGTAGGCAGCGCGGTCAGAGCAGGCCACGCTCCACGATTGGTGGAGATCAGCCCGTTTAAAATATACAAACAGCGCCACCTGCTGTACAGGAGTATGAGGACACTGTTTACTTCTTACCGACTCTTGTCTCCGACTGTAGTTTCTCTAATCTTGCATTGAGGACACATGAGGATTTAATTGATTCAACCACAGTTGCTGTTGATCAGAAATGAGCAATACTGGATTAAATACAAATTAAATTCATTACATTACATTATTACATTACATGCCATTTAGCAGACGCTTTTATCCAAAGCGACTTACAATAAGTGCATTTCAACCTAGAGTACAAACTAAGAACAACAAGAATACAGAAAGTAGCATTTCCTCATCATAGTCAAACTACAAAAGTACCATAATAAGAGCCATTCAAGTGCTACTAAAGTGCAAGTCTGTGTTTAATCCAGATATAGTCGGAAAAGGTGCGTTTTCAGTTTCCGGTGAAGTTGTAGAGACTTTCTGCTGTCCTGATGTCAGTGGGGAGCTGGCTCCACCAATCAGGAGCCAGGACAGCAGACAGTCTGATGTAGTGATGAGCTCCAGGTGACGGAGTCACAAGTCGGTTGGCTGTTGCCGAGCGGAGCGAACGTGCCGGGGTGTACGGTGTGACCACATCCAGGATGTAGACGGGGCCCGATCCGTTCAGAGCACGGTACCAAGAACCAATGTTCTGAAGCGGATGCTGCTCCACCGGTAGCCAGTGAAGAGAGCGGAGGAGCGGAGTGGTGTGGGTGAACCTCGGGAGGCTGAAGACCAGTCGAGCTGCTGCATTCTGGATGAGCTGCAGAGGCCGGATGGCCTTAGCAGGTAGAGCAGCCAGGAGGGAGTTGCAGTAGTCGAGGCGCAAAATGACCAGAGCCTGGACCAGAACCTGGACCAGAACCTGCGCCGCCTTCAATTCAATTCAATTCAGTTTATTTGTATAGCCCAATTTCACAAATTACAAATGAGCTCCTGACTGCACCTTTAACTCAATAGTGTGCATATGGGATGGCTCCCATTTGCAGTCAATATGGATGTCTAAGTTTGTATCTGCAGTAATGATTAAACAAGCCTGTCCCCCACATCTACCTGTAGTCATAGTTTAGTTATAGCTGGGGTCATCTGATGGTGTGTGAACTGCTCTCCTTAATTATCATCTATTTAAACTTGTCTATTCAGACAAAAATTAAAGAAAATTCTCTAATTAAAAAAAATATACACGTGTGTGAAGCTCTCTTCAACAACTATTACATTCACCAACTCAGTCTCAGATCCACTACTCAACCATAAATTATTTAAATCATAACCTGCTCCACACAACCTCTTCCCCACCTTAACAGGTAATCAACCAACCATATTCTGCTCATCAACTTTTGCATCTGTTTTAGTTTTGATCAGATCTTAATCTGTGTAGTTACTAGTGAATTAATTGTAATACATGTTTATGTAATGTGATGAAACTGATCACGTTACATAAACTGTACATTACAGAAATTAATTGTAATATATGTTTATGTAACGTGATGACACTGATCAGATAGTAGACCACAATATAATATTGAATATGAAATAGCACACAATACAGTTTGTATTCAATTTGATCAGATTTGCTGCAAAGACAAAATGTTCCTTTGAGAATTAACAACCTACCATTTTCAACTAAATATTAGATACATCTTTCAGTGTAATAAAATAAAATGTTTTGAGAACAATTGGTGTAATGCCCATGAATGAGTTTATGAATGACAAGAGTGTCCCTTGATGCTGCAACATGTAACACACTCTGAAGTTACTGAACCCAAATCAGCCTGCTATTCGTGTATTTTCAAGACTGACATCCACAGATATGATTTATCAGTTATATACACACACCCTTCACATTGGTTCAAAGGTGTATTCACTTTCACATGAGATAAAAGTCAGCTGAGCCCGAGTCCCGTCAACAGACAGTGTCATTATTTATTCTCATGTTATATAGGGACTCAAACTTCTCATTGTTCAACAAATATCATTGTTCATCAAAGGGGTCATTAATGGGCAGCTGTCCTTTATAGTCTTTGTGGACATTTTAAACCTGTTATATTCCTGAATACTGCCTCGCCCTAGATTCACCGTGTCGAGTAATTTATTGAATAACATACATTTAGTAAGATGCATATACAAGAACAAAACTAAAACTAAAAAAATGTCTCAATACTATATTTGACAAAGAGACCCACTTCAAGGCAGGGTCTTAAGATAGTTAGCATAGTATGACCTACAATGTGTATCTTCACATAAAAGTGCAAAAATATTAGCTCAAGCCACAGAACTTCTGAAGGTGTGGAGACCCACATTGCTTTAGTGGATGTCTGATATCTACCACTTAGTCCTATTATGTTCATTGTCTGTCATGTTATTATGACACATTGTTATGCGCAGTGAAGGGACTACCTATTACATATTACGTGTGTGCAGGAGTAATAGATAAACGGAGGGGTTCAGTAATATTATAAGTGTATTGGGGAGTGTTCATGTGGTGTACATTGTAGCATATAACAAATAGTGTAACTGTAAACACGTCACTTTCATTGTCTTTCTCTCAGACTAACACACACACTGATTAATTGACTCAAATAAGTATAAAAAGCCAAACAGGAGCAGTTACTGTAACGCCTCATATGTCCTCACAAACCATGGATGACGGGAACCTATAATAGCTGCTCGACTACTTCCGCGCATGCGCAGAATGAGCGCCAGTCGGACTACCAAACTGGTCAAACAGCGGGTGTGAAGATGGTAGGTACCCCAAAGAAACCCGAAGCCAGGCTTTGGCCGTGCTGCCCTCCCGGCTCACGTGGGAGACTCCGCTCGTGTTATTAAAGTGCGCGGCGGGTTTTCGAGAAGCTCCAGGTCCACTTGTGTTCGCTGCTTTACAGGAAGGTCAGCTGCTCTTCTGGGAGCAGCTAGCTAGCTACTCGTTCATGTGGGCAGTCGGTGACTCGGGCTGTGAGCAGGTCGGTCGTTGGACCCAAAGCACAGACACAGCCGGGGTCTTTCGCCTTACATCCCGGCGCAGCCAGAACCCCCACTGACAGTCTGTCCCCGCGGTCCTCTTCCCGGTGGTGTCAGTGATTCACGTCGGCTAACTGCGCTAACGTTAGCCGGTAGAAGTTCCTAGCGGGTGTCGTGGACGCGGTGCTCCTCTCCGGGTCGCTCTGAGATCCGGACTGGGCAGCAGCCGGACGCGTCCCCGACCTCCGGCTCCACGGGGGTCGTTAATAACCGAAATCGGTCCCGGCTGGTGGAGTCGGTGCAGCAGCTGGATGCGCGCACAGACTTCTGAGTCTCCGGTTTCAGGAACCGCTTCAGTCCAGTGCGAGAGCCCCGATGCTGCAGCTGGTGCGAGGAGGTGGCGTGTGGCGTGTGGCATGGGGCATGGGGCATGGGGCATGGGGCATGGGGCATGGTGCATGGTGCATGGTGCATGTGGTATGGTGCTGAGGGACACGGCTGCACACTATCGAGAGGTATCGATCGATCGGTAACGAGTCCCACGCGCCAGCTGCCCACAGCCCCGTGGTGTCTCTAAGCGTTTGGTTCCGACCAATCAACAGTCCAACACTCGACTGTTTATTTGACTTTCATAAAATACTAAGAAAATAAATACATCATAACAGTTGAGCAGCTGAAATGTAACGATTAATCGATTATCATGTGTCGTCAATCAGCTCATTGAAGAATTAACGAAGTGTAACATATGTTACAACCAGACGTCTTGAATGAGCTTAAATTATAACTAACTCACTTGTTTAAAACTGGTCTCTACGTAATACAACATGAATAAAGTGTGCACCTATCTAATAGTATATGTATATCCATTGTCGCTGACGGTATGATGACTGTCTACGTTATTCTGATCATGTATTGCTGTGTATTTGTGTCGGGGTGCTTGTGTTACTCTCCAGACTCGCTGCACCTCGAGGTCTGGGAGCTGGCCTCCCGTTTCGCTCCTCGTGTTACATCTCTGTAGTTATCTGGGGGCCCTGCTGGGTACAGCGTGTGCTTTGAGAATCCACAACACCCCCATCAGAAAAAGCCCATGTTGCTTTTGGATAGGACATAATAACCAGCGCTGTGTCTTGGCTCAGCACCTGTGCTGTGTGTGTGTGTGTGTGTGTGACAGGCTAACCTTCTGATGTACGAGTGTTTCTGAGCGTCTCGCCGTCTTTGCCGTTGCCTGAATGCCTATAGATGTGTGCGTCTCGCTGTGTGTGTTTGTGTGTGTTTCGGTGTGCGTCTGCGTGTTGTTGTCGCTGTTCCCCGGTCTGATCGCGCCCGTGTCTGACGGCCCTCGTCCTGTCCTCATACAGCATAAGCTGAAGTCTTCGCAGAGGGACAAGGTACGGCAGTTCATGTCCTTCACGCAGGCGGGGGAGAAGACGGCCGTGTACTGCCTGACGCAGAATGACTGGAAGCTCGAAGTTGCGACGGATAACTACTTCCAGAACCCAGACCTCTACTGTAAGGAATCCATGAAAACATCGGTGGACCGGAAAAAGCTGGAGCAGCTCTACAATCGCTACAAAGGTAAGTGGGACACATTCACTCGTATAGGGTTGTTTCCCTCTATAATCCCCCCCCCTGCTTGATAGACCCCCAGGATGAAAATAAGATCGGCATCGATGGGATCCAGCAGTTCTGCGACGACCTCGCCCTCGATCCGGCCAGCATCTCCGTGCTCGTCGTCGCCTGGAAGTTCCGCGCCGCCACTCAGTGCGAGTTCAGCAAGAAGGAGTTTGTGGATGGAATGATGGAGTTGGGGTGAGTGTTGAGGACAACAGCCGGAGACGCGCTCCACAGTGGGACGTCTACACCAGTCTCTTGGTACGGGGCTCTCTCCGTGTTGGGGAGGGAAGGTCGTCTATATATAGAGCCGCTCGCACACGGCTGGAGTACTCTGTGTCTTTTCGTGGAACGACTTGGTGGAGAGCTGCAGAGGTTTGACTTTTGACCTTAACTTCAGCCCAATTCGTCACGAGCATTAAGGGACAACGTGTTGCAGCGTGTTGGGTCGTGTGTGTTTATTCAATTGCTGTTGTTTACCTATCGCTTAAACTGTCCAAATGCTTTAGGTGTGACAGCCCCGAAAAACTGAAGGCCCTCTTGCCAAGATTAGAGCAGGAGCTCAAAGATAGTGGGAAGTTCAAGGACTTCTACCAGTTCACCTTTAACTTTGCCAAGAATCCTGGACAGAAGGGTCTAGGTAAGAAGGGTGGCAACAGCAACAGCAACAACAACAACAACAACAACAACCACCACTGGCTGAATTCCAAGTGCTCTGCTTTCTGTCTGCAGACCTGGAGATGGCCGTGGCCTACTGGAACCTGGTGATGTCGGGACGCTTTAAGTTCCTTGATCTGTGGAACCGATTCCTGTTGGTGAGTCAGAGTGAAATCAGGATTGTTGTGTTGTTCTCGGCGCCGACGCCGACCTCATGAAGCAGGTGACGTGTCGGCCTTGGCGGGACGGACAGAAATACAAATGTTTCCATCGGTTACATCCATGGAGGCTTTCTACGGCCCGGTGGTCTCTGCGTTCCTGAAGCTCACGCGTTACACGTTTGGAATGCAGCTTTTAAATCCGGCAAATATCTTTTATTTACATTTTTTTTATTGCTGCATCTCCTCATTGAAATGTGTCACTTTTATTTTATTATTATTACATCTTGATGACTCCGTCAAAGAGGGGGGGTCGGCGGGTCAACAGATGGTGCTCGGTTGGAATTAAAACCCCAAGAACACACGGCGGGCCACAGTGATGCACTCTGGGACGTGGACGCAATAATCGTACAGAGATCGAAATGAAATGACCGTAAGCTGCTTAAAAGCATGTGTATGCACCGATATGTTGACCAACACGTTGGTTATTACAGGAACACCATAAACGATCCATCCCAAAGGACACATGGAACCTATTGTTGGACTTTGGGAACATGATTGCAGACGATATGTCAAACTATGATGAGGAAGGTGAGTCTTCAGTTCCTTCAGATTTGCCACAGATGTGTGTGTGTTCTCTGTAATGGCGTGAATATAAACTTTCCTCTTCAAATCAATGTCACACCAATGATATCTGTTGTTTCTGTGTCCTCAGGAGCGTGGCCGGTCCTTATAGATGATTTTGTGGAATTCGCCCGACCAATTGTAACAGGATCGAAACGCAAAACTCTCTAAATCCAAACCCAACTCTGGAAAGCCAGACTCTTGTTTCATTTACAGTGACTTCTTAGTTTTTTTTTAAAGACTTGTACAAAAAACAGTGAACATTGTCGACTTCAGAGAGAAAACAGAAGCACTTGAAGCTGTCAGGACGCCACCTTTCAGTTAGAACTATGACAACAAGCGGGCACTTTTTAGTTTTGTTGAGAGCGTCGCGCGGAGGCGGCCGGCTCCACCGTCGTCTCTCCTGCGGGACGCTCGGCATCCCGGACGTCGCCCTGCTCCAGGAGGAGCGCCGCCCGTCGGCCAGCAGCCCCGCGGCGCTGAGAGGAGGCGCCCCGGCTGCGCGGCGTCCTCGAGAAGCGACCGGAGAGACTCTCCCTCGCCGGCTTTGTTGGGTCCCCGAGGCTCCGGGGGGCGGCGGGCCCCCGTCTTGCTCTCCGTTCAGAAGCGAGTGCTCGCGACACCAGCACCAAGAACTGTTTCAGTCGTTACTGTACATACTGTATCTATTGGGACAGTTTACAAAGAGAAGCTATAAGAAGAAGAATATAAATACGTTCAATTTGTAAATGCAGATGATTCTTTTATGTACAGTAGGCGCTTCGATCTGCAGCGCGATGCCCGGATGTGGCGGGCGATGCGTGTCGTGTCATCGCTCGGTGGATCTGTCGCGTGGCGAGAGCTTCTCATTGAAAGCATGTGCAACACGTCTTTCCGTCCCCTCGGCTGGTTTCACGGAGACATTTTCGCTTTGATTTAGAAAGCTTCCGTTGGTTCGTGGTATTCATGTTGGTCGGGAGTCGGTCTCGAGTCGGTCTCGAATCCTACAAGTGGCGCAACTTTGGGAAAAAGAGTTTTTGGTCCATCCGCGACATTAAATGTCACTAAAGAGACGACTCGGCAGCGTTTAAAGTGAAGAAGCGACGGGCAGTCGCACCGCCTGGCCTCGGGCCTCGAGGCCAGGGGCCGGGACACTGAAGAGGGAAACACCGGGACGAAGAAGTAAGCCTTAAGAATAGATATCCGTCTGTCCGATGTTTATATTTCGGACAAGCCCGTCTGTCCAGAGGAAGTTAGACTATATTGTTAATACATGTACGTGAGCCTGAGTATATTGTTCATTGAAGAACGATGAACACAGCATGAGGTTTTCCATAATCACACACACAGTTCTTTTGTTCATCCGTCAGATGACATCCCTTACAGAACAGCTGCTGATCCAGTGTTAGGGTCCCCGAGTCGACAGCAAAGATTCATGACCGCCTGATCGCGTTGTGTTGAAGAGAGCTTTAATATGTGTTTGCCTTTCAGAATACCCCTCCATGTTGTTGATTGTTAATAATAAACAATATTTAACAAGATTCTGTTTAGTACTTACATGTGATAATGGTGCTTTGGACCACAGTCAATTAGTTTGAGTTTATTTTAATTTTATTTATTCCGATCAGCAAAAAAGAAGAAAGATAAATGGCTGACCGAAAGGATTAAGGCTGAAACAACTTGTTCCAAAGAACCTTATATAACAACAAAAAACAACAAAAATAGAAATGTAAGCATGTGTCCCCATAAGCCGTTCTTTCTTATGCTTTATCAATACCACAGTGAATTAGTTGCATAATGTTCTAGATGTTGTGTTCCTGTTTTGCACCTGTGTGTGTGTGTGTGTGTGTGTGCCTGTGTGTGTGTCGTGCGATGATGATCTCCGTCCTGTGAAGTGGAGCGAGTCCCTTTCCTCATCCCAGACTTCCTAAAACAAGGCGGGTCACGTGACATTCATGCCAACTACAGCCGTGTCGTTCATATGGACGTGACGACACGACGACTTGTAGAGGGGTTCAACGTTTATTTGGCAAACATGATAGTAGGGAAATTAGGAGTCAAGTTCCAATAAGAGGACACGTGCCGGGTCTCCTTGGTTTCCTTTATTCTCTCCATTATTGTCGTCAAGTGAAGGCACGCCAAGCAGACTGTACGGTTTATACATCATTGAGGAACGAGACCTGCAGCCTCCAGCTAAAGAACATGTTCCAGTCGGTTCCCCAGGGCCCAACATTGACACATATATTGATTGTAGTCACTTTAAATGAGAATTCTAAAAGAGATTTAGTCTTCGATCACATTCCTGACTGTGGAGACTGAGTTAAAATACCATTTTAGAACCATTTGAAACTGCAGAAAGAACTTTTTTCGATAGTCACATATTTCTCAAAGGGGAGGGAGGGATTTGTACTCTTTAAGAACATAATGTTTCACCATTTACACTTTATTTTGATCAATCACAGGCAGTAATATGCACGGTGACCACCGTAGGAAATGTACATCTTTTTTAGGGGGGCACTAAAAAGTTGGGGTGCACTTTTGAAACTAGTGAAATAACATTTAACCGTTGTTCAAAAATAATAAATCTATTTATTTAGTCTTACAGAATATGAGCAATTGTCATAAAAATAGCAATAATAAGACTATTAGGCAGTCGATTACAGCTTCAAAATGTTTTTCTTCGATTTTTTTACACAAAACAAACAGAAAACATAAATCATATTCAATGTTCCATTTATTGAACAAATGTTACAAATTATAACTTATTTATTTCTTTTTTTTATAATTAAAAATTATATTTATTTAATTTTGTGTGTTTACAGTCCAGGCAATACAGATATGACATACACAACAAAGAACAAAAGGCTATTCAATTATCATCATTATTAGAGGAAATGTGTTTAGTTTGTTGCCCCTCTCCTATTATCAGGGGAAACATTTGATTTCTTAGGGCAGTTTTGCCCTTTGCCCTGGTGTATTTCTGACAATCAAACATGTCTGTTTCTCTTCCTCCGATTGTCTGGCATGCAAATGAAGCCCATACCTGTGGATCCGTCAACTGGCCCCTCCTCTCCAGAGAAGTCTGTAAGGTGAGCCACTTGGAGCTCAGACCGCTTTGTTATTTACCTGGACAGCAGACTCGTCTCTCCCGCAGGAGGAGGAATGGAATAAGCTGCTGCGTGCCGGTTGTTCAGAGCTCTCGGTGGACCGCTACCTGCAGCTCGACACACGATGGAAAAGAAAGGAAATGCTTGTGAACCTCAGGAGAGTCACAAAGGCAGTGAAAGGTGAGCTTATGTTGTTCTTGTGTCTTCCTCTTTGTCAGTAATGGTCGTTAAACGTATTCTTGATTCCCTGTTATTTCCTCGTCAAACTCTTCGTATTTGCACTTTTTTGTTTCGTTGAAACATGCAAAGCTTTTATTAAAAGCTGCCGAGCTCAGTGGAATATCACAAGAGTTGTTACGTGGACTATATATCCTCTGAGGTTATTTGTTCTTATAGCTTTGAACGTTCCTGCTTGCTAATAATCTCACTTGAAAGTCATTTTAAACTGAGTAATCATCCAGGCCGCTTCATTTGATCTCCCGGCTACAGAAACCCAACCTCTTGGGGCGAGAGAGACGGGAGGGGAGGAGGGAAGTGACTCCAGCTGTCAGCTGCTTCCTCACAGGTGTGCATTGTGCACCTATAGCTCATTCATGTGTGTGTGGTATGTTTGCCTCGGCAGGGTCGACCCCTATGGCTTCGAGAGGCGTCACGATTTTGAGTCCTACAAGGAGATGATGGACGAGTACGTGACCGTCCTCAACCGGAGGTCGATGAGATGGTCCAAGCTCCTTCAGGAGAAACCCCACGTTGAGAAGAACCTGACAGGTAGCGTCTTCTGGGGCCTTTAGTGTGTGTGTGTGTGTGTGTGGGGTGGGGGGGGGGTCTCTCAGGGTAGGAAATGTACATCTTTTTTAATAAATAACATTTCAACAAAAGTAATACATACACTTATTTAGGCTTACAGTAAATGAGCAATTTTCATAAAAATGGCAATAATAAGACTATTAGGCAGTCGTCTACAGATTCTAAGTGTTTTATTAGATTTTGAAGCAAAAGAAATAATGGAAAACCGACAATCATATTCAATTTGATTCTTACTTCTTTGTGGTTATTTATTTTTATTACATTTTTTAAACAACGATTAACAATTATAACTAATTTCTTTGTTTTTCTATAATTCAAAATTATATTGTGTACCTACCTAGTACAGGAGATACATATAGGATGCAAAACAAAAAGCTATTAAATCATCATAATTATTAGAGGACATAATGGGGGCGTGTTGTGCCCCTCTCCTGGGGAAATCGGGGCAAAATTATAATTCTTTGGAGCAATTTTGCCCTTTGCCATTGTGTATTTCCGACGCTGGTCTCTCTCGTTTTGTGACGTTAATGATAATAAATCTTCTTTTTTCTTTGGGGGGGAAAGTGAAAAGGTATGTGCGGAAAGGTGTGCCCCATGAGCACCGCGCCACGGTCTGGATGGCAGCCAGCGGCGCTCAGGAGCGCCTGGAGGCCAACCGGGGCTACTACCAGTCTCTGCTGGCCGTGGAGCCCGACACCCGGCTGGAGGAGAGCATCCACACAGGTGACCCTGCAACGCCTTTGACACACACGTCCCAAAACAATCAGTTCCCTTCTGCTGCTTCAGTCTCAGTGTCCTGGTCGTGTGTCAGCATCCCCGGCAGTGCGGAGACATTTGAATAGAGCAGTCGTTGTTCGATCCGCACTCACACCGTGACTTATCATAACAAGTCTCGTCTTGTTCGGGCAGACATGCATCGGACCTTCCCCGACAACGTCCTCTTCCGGGGCAAAGCGGCCCCGAGCCTGCAGAGGGCTCTGTTCAACGTGCTGCTGGCCTACGGACACCACAACCCCGCCGTGGGATACTGCCAGGTGAACACGCCACGCCGGGTCGCCTCAGAGGACGGGCTGACCCCACAGCGAGGAGCGTCAACACGACAGGCCTACAGATGTCTTCCCAGAAAGGCCCCTGTGTGTGTGTGTGTGTGTGTGTGTGTGTGTGTGTTACGTCAGTAAGTCAGCTACATCACCGCCGTCTCTGTTTGCGTCAGGGCATGAACTTCATCGCGGGCTACCTCGTCATCATCACCAAGGATGAGGAGAAGTCCTTTTGGCTCATGGATGCGTTGCTGGGCAGAATGCTCCCAGGTAGAGTTTTTTATTTAAAATGCTCACACACACACAGTTACGGGCTTTATTATGATTGTTTTTTCCTGTTTGATTAACTACATCATTACAAGGTAACTGTAATAATGCGTGATGAGGAAGAAAGTGTGTGGGCTCAGCCAGAGGCAGGTGTCACGAGGAGCAGTTGTTCAAACTCAGGCAGCAGCACCGAGTCCCTGAACACGAGGCACACGCTCCTGTTCATGAGAGGAAGGAACATAAGGTCCATAAGATCCTCTTTCGTTACTTCTTTGACCCGATAACTTTATTTTATTATGTTCCACTTGTAGCAGCGTTTAGGACATTGATGTCTTACGTAAATATTCAGGTAATATTTGTAATAATGACTAGATAAGAGTTGAATAGCTTATATAAAAGGCTGAAATTAATCCGTTCAAATGATTCAGGACAAACAACAATATGACATATTTAGATTTGATCTGAGATACATTTATTTTTATTTTTCTAAGCCAGTTAACAGCCAATATGACAGGTGCACTCAGAGAGACAATAAACTCACCTACTTAGTGGATGTGCAGACTTCTACCACCCGGCCATGATGGGCCTGAAGACCGACCTGGAGGTTCTGGGGGAGCTGGTGAAGGCGAAAGCTCCTGCGGTGGGCCAGCTCATGGCCCAGTACCCCGGCATATGGACCCTGCTGGTGTCCCGCTGGTTCATCTGCCTCTACATTGACACGCTCCCAATTGAGGTACGGCCAAGTTCGGGAGAGACAAATGAGGAGTTCAGCGTGGTGTTTATTTTGTACAGACATCCATTTGGGGTTGTTGTTCTTCTTGCAGACCGTTTTGCGAGTGTGGGATTGTCTGTTCTACGAGGGCTCCAAGGTTCTGTTCCGCGCTGCTCTGACTCTCATCATCCACCACCAGCCCGAGATCCTTCGAGCGCGCTCTTTGAGCGACGTGTGCGAGTGCTTCCGACAAATCACCTGCGGAGCTTTCACTCTGGACTGCCACGCCTTCACGCAGGTGCGAGGAGAAAAGTGCATTAAGGCTGCAACTACCGATAGTTCAACATGTAAACCCAAACATACAGTTTACTATCACACGACGACAGTGAGAAGGCTGGGACCCATTTGAAAAGGAAGGGCCATAGAACATTTTCATAATTCTTGCATCTTTATAAATTATAGATCGCTGGAAAGAAAATCCGTGTTCATAAAGAGGCCAGTTTGTGATGGTTGAGGTGTTGACATGCAGATTAGGAGTTTGGGCCCGGCGCGTCAAGAGAGATAATTCTAAACCGTAGTCAATGGTGACATTCTCTCAAACTCTTGTTTTCAGAAAATCTTTACAGAACCTGGGATCCTGTCGATGGCGACGATCGATAAACTCAGAGAGAAATGTCGACAACGAATAGTGGCGGAAGAATCTGGAAGGCCATAAAGTTCTGGCTCCGTCGTTCAGCCCATTTGACTGGAATACTTCACCTGGCCCAGTTCATCCCGGGTCAGAAAGTACCATCAGGAACACTTCTCCACCACCGAAGGGAGCGCTGCTGGCTTTTGGATTTGCTTAAGGTCATCAGTTTCATATACACTCAAGAATTATGATTGTTAACCTCATCCTTTACTCCCGGCCCACGTTCTGCAGAACATTCCAGCTTCTAGATGAAGATCAAACCTGATACTATGCACTATAGAAGTAAAACATTTAGTTTTTACATCGTTTTATCTGTGAAAAAAAGAATATATGACCGTTCAAACCTTCCTCTTCTCTTTCTGAAGTAAAATCTGATGTCCCAATGTTCAGAACTTTGTGTTTCACCTTTTGTTGTTAACAGAAAACGATACTTGGTCTAATCGTTTCCGTGTTCGAGCTCAACTCAAAACTGCCTCTGGCAACAGAAAAGAGAAGTGGTAGTTCTGTTCCATTCTGGTTGCCCGAGGCAAAACAATCAAACACCAAGTTAGTCGAACACCGCTCCTTCATCTACAACAGAAACTGTGTCAAGTAATACAAAAGTTATTACAGTCAAAGTGGTTCACACCCACAGGACGTAAAACCTGTCACACACACACATTATATATAAACTTCTTTTTAAATGTCAAGTACATTTATTTTATGTATATATAAATGTTCTGTAAAAGAATTATATGTACACTTTTTTAAAGACTTTTATTATTTTTACAATAATGTATTTAGGCATTTGATAAAGAAAAAGTAGCTAACATGACAACGCATCTCCAGCATCGAGTTTAAACGGCATTGTGACGGTCCGTCACGCCGTGCAGTCCAAACAAAGCAGGAACTGGTCCGGCAGCCGAGGAGCTGCATGCAGGCCGAACAAACAGTCAGACACGCTCATTCACTTTATTGACCGCTCCTTTAGAAAACTGCTCAAACTAAACCCATTCAAACATGATTAAATCACTACATGGACATTTAGATCAGGGAGGATAAAACATTAAAAACATGACACAATGCAGCGGTAAACGAAGGTGAGGGAGTACCTGTGGCATTGGCTTTACTTCATCCCAGTTGCTTACAGCTGGGAAGGCACCGATGAATACTGACCATATTACTTTGGCCTCTTTAATCCCTACAGGAAGCCATTGGAGAAACTTCTGTGCAATGTTCTCCTCTTCAGCAAGCAGAGCCCCGAGTGGGGCCACACTCAGGGGAGTTTTAACACTTACAGATTATTACATTTCAGTGGCGTCCTGAGCGTTTTCATCCACCGACGCAAACTGACGTTTAAGATGGTTTGATTGCAACTCTCGTTTTGTGCAAACCTTGTAACAGAGTCCCAGAGAGTGGCCACGTGTGCCGAGAATTGGAGAACATTGGCGAACGCTGATAAAAGGGTTACTCGTGTCTCTACGGAAATTATGTTAAGACAGCCAGGAGACAGTTAGCTTAGCATAAAGACTGGCTAAAACATGGCCGCCAGCAACTCCCAATGCGTACATGACGAAGTGGTTCAACTTCAGCCTTTGTACGGATTAAACTAACATGTACATCTGTGACTTTTAGAGTCTTTGTGACAAATTAACAGCTGAGTGTAGAATACTGGCGAATATGAGAGTGGCGTTAATCTGCTCAACAGACCCTCAGCGAGAAATCAAATGAGCACATTTCCCATAACTTAAGTGAAAAGGCCAAAACAGAATTATCTTAAGTTGAAAACTGCTTGCGCAATGAGTTGAGTACCTTGAAGAGGGACATAGCAACACTAACCTCAGAGAACTAAATACATTGCTCAATGCATCTCGACTACCTAGTCGTCGTCAAGATTACGTTCCTGTGATTTTAGTCATAAAGACAAATTTGGCAAACTTGGGCTGAATGTTAAATTGCAAAAACAAAGTTAAAAACACATCTTTACTTTCTAAAGTGGATTAAGTACCAGACAAAATGATTCCCTTTACGATAACAAACCTCATTTAGGGAAAGATCACAAAATAGTCGCTGCGCAAAAGCCCGTGAGTGAGCACTAAGTAATGCTACGGGAGCTTTCCTCTCAAGTCACAGTCCCTCAAAATTCCTTTCACAGAAATCATAAATACTACAATTGGAGAACTTTCGTGGACTTTCTGCTCACCCCCCCCCCCCCCCTCATTTCATCACAATCTCCAAACAACGCCCGTCAGTTCAGAACATATCAACCTCCTCAAAGTGATAATGACTAGTGTTACTGATGAGGGCAAAGAACAGCACACACACAGATGAAGGAGGATGAAGGGTTATACGGGGACAGGGTGGGTAAGTCTCAGAAAACAGTGGTTACTCTTAAAGGGGGGGATAGCTCGCTCTGGCCCTTGGGAAGATGAGAGCGCCGCGTGACCTCAGATGGTCTGGTATCCAGCTTGGCTCCTCTTCCGACCGATGAAGTAAGCCAAAAGCACGATGAGGACGAGACCGGCTAGAGCTGCTCCGACTATGATGGGGATCAACATGTCGTCCTCATCCAGCTGGCATTCCTCGGCTGAGAGGGGGAAAGCACCAGAGCGGACGAGTTAAAGCGAGAACGCCGACTCATTTCACATGGCTTCTACCAGACGGCGCCTTTACCTGCTCCGAACTGATCCCCGGTGAGGCCGAACGGCTGCACCTGCAGCTGGAAGGTGTTGATGGACCAATCCGGGGCCAAGCGCAGAGTCTGCTTCTCATGGCACATGTAGGAGAAGCCGAAGGTGCCCCGCAGCTCGTCCAGACTGGAGTTATTGGCTGATGAGGGCTCTGCAGCAGGGCGGGGTTACCGGGGAAGAGAAGTCAAACAAAAGTAATGCAGACGAGACTAAACGAGGAGAGGGAGAACAGATTGAGAATAAACTTAGAGAAAGACGATGGTGGACAGGATTACTTTTCTTTTTTTAAAGGCAGCTGATGATCAACCGTAATTGCGGCCATTAATAAAACTATTCTGTTACATTTCGACGACAAAGAAACGGTTTACTGTATAAACATATAATCACCTGTTTTATATACATTTTAAAAGGGAGATAACGTGAGTCAACGTGAGCCGTGGAGGTGGAACCGATTCATTTAGGCCTCTGACTCAATTTCCCCAAAAAAATATGCATCGGTAATATGTGAGAGCATGTAAACAATGTAACCCCATACGGTAGTTACCATGGACACGGGGTGGTCCGATGCTCACCTTTCATGTCTGGCCAGTCTGCTGACAGAGACACCTCACTCAGGTGGTACTTATTGGACGTGGTATTCTGGAGAGAAACAGAAAGAAAGTCAGTAAGTGAAGAGAGTTTAGCTCGAGCTCCATCTGCCACCTAGTGGCGATGTCATGAAGTACAAGTTGTGTGTACATGCGTTGTTAATTGAATATGTGGCCACTGCACCAGCTGTCCATCGTTTAGTTATACCGCTGGATTTGATGATCCCATCAGATGAGCGTCGCAGTGTTCGTGACAACTTATATACTTACTATTAATTAAATTATCACGCTACGGGGGGGGGGGGGGGGGGGGGGGGGGGGCAGTGCGGAGAACTTCACACATTACAAAAGTATGTGTAAATGTTTCCGTTAAGGTTATGAAATTGGAGAGTCGCATGCGTTTCTGCACAGATGGCACAGACCATGGCAGGGAAGAGGAATGGCTGGTAGGCGCTGATGAAGAGGTTCTTTAAATGTGCATGGACACACCGTCACACAGAGAAGCGCTAGATGTGCCGTGAACTACACAAAGGGTTAGACTGATGAGTCAGCCTGGTCAATTCATAAAACAAGGTCCCTGAACGCACCACTGTTTTCACTCTGAGGAGACGGAGCCTTCAGCTGCTTCACATGAAGCTCGGTGGCTCAGGAGGAAACGTGTTGTCACGAGTCTCGGAGACATTAAACATCCGTCATATGATGACATATGTCATACAGGACGCTACAATTGAAATTGTACACATTATTCTGCAAAGAGGAGGTGGATTCCATTTATCTTTTATTTTAAATATCCTTTTGAGTCAAATGTATTAAATTATAATTATTAATTTGCACGTAAGTTTTCTGATGAATAATTTAATAAAATAGGCCTCTCAGTGACATATTTGGAAAGCCGAGTTAATTCAATCTTCATCTCCAGGCAGAGAGCAGCAGCTTCCTCAGCTGCAGACCAGGTTTTACTGAAGCCCAGATGTGGGTTAGGAGACTTAATCAAGAGTGTTGATTCCTTTGAGAATCTGAGGGAATTTAAACTAATACCGATACAACTTGATGACACACACAAATCTGCACTAATTTAGTTTTGCATCGGTTGCTCGTTATTGTTTTGAAAAGATATTTAGGGTAATTGCGCCTCACCCGCAAAGTGACCACGATTGTGAGTGAGCCCTGCCACCCCTCACACGGTCTCTTCAGCCTCCGGCCCTCTGGGAGGAGATATGGAGCCTCCGGGCTCGCACCACCAGGCTGACCACCAGCTTCACCACCAGGCTGACCACCAGCTTCACCACCAGGCTGACCACCAGCTTCACCACCAGGCTGACCACCAGCTTCACCACCAGGCTGACCACCAGGCTGACCACCAGCCTGTCAGGAAGCTGATCTCTCTCCCCATCCTCCCACTCTGTCATCTTTCAGATTTGCATGTCTGAATGCTGCTAGTTCAATTTATGTTGTCTATATGTTTACATGTTCTTTTACTATTTTTGCACTTTATGTTGTCTATATGTTGCACAATTCAATTCACTTTATGTTGGCCAGAAGAGGAACGTCATTTCAATCTTCTGTATGTTTGCACATATGAAAAATTGACAAATAAAAACTGACTGACTTTGAAAAGCGCATATCATCTTAAATAAATAGTTACATTGTCAAAACACTTTTATTGGTTTGCATGTGCTGAAAGCACCCAACTCACTCTTCGCTCCTGCGGCAAGCTTTCTCTGTATTCGAGATGCATTTTAGGAACTGGGATATCCTTTAAGATAAAGTCACTAAGATTGATTCGGGGGTCACGAGTCAGAATCGTTTACTAGAGGACAGAGAAATCGAGGTGGCACGGAATAAGGAAATGAGAAAGAACCACAGTAACTCACCAGAGTGAAGGTAAAGGTGAGGTTGGTCTTCTCTGCATCTGTTAAGAGCTGCAGGGAGGCTCTGTCCGAGTCACATGATCCAGAGGCCTTTGTCAAATTGGGCTGAAGGTTCACAACATCCTGCACCGTCTGAAAATGAACAAGAGTTCACGTTTAGCATTTCAAACTTGTTAACGCGTCTGTATTTTTTAGCTCCAACTAAATTCAGACAGCCGTTTGGGGATTTATATTTAGGCACCTTATTTTGGGAGAGAGAGTTGAAGGAGATGTTGAGCTGGAGACCCATGGATGCCAGTAAACAGGCAGTGCCGTTACTTCTGGTGACGCCGTAGTGTCCTTTCTCAGGTCTTCCGGGGTCTTTGTGCGGCGCGGTCGTGGGCGGGGCAACTGTGGCGAAACCCTGATGCAGGACGGCAGCTGCAAAGAGTATTCAGTCGTGAGTCTAATGAATATCAAATAAATAGGATCATAAACAACAAAATCAAACAATTATGAATGGTCATATACGTAAATGATTGCGGCACATCAGGTACCACCTCTATTTTAAATCAGACAAGATTTTTCGTTCCATTTTTATCTAAAATTCTGATCCGTTTGTTAGAATGAGACGACTTAAAACAAATATTCAAAAGCTTAACTGGGCGATAGCAAAAGTGTACAAATACTCTCATACGTACATCTGATGCCAGAGCTTTGAGGCTCGACACAAAAGCTTGATTTTGATTCGAAATACCTAAATAATCATGTGACTTTTTTGGAGCCGTTTAGTGCACACGCACAGATTAGTCGTTCAGTTGATCAAATGTCAGAAAATATTGAAACATAAGTGCTCAAAAGTTCCTTTATTTGCTTGTCGTGTCTAAACCAACAGATAAACTCTAAATGTATTTAACCATCATTAAAAAAAAGGTAAAGCAGCAAATATTCGCATTCAAGAAGCGTGAAAATAATAGATGCAAATTGTTGTTAGAAAGATTATTTTTCTATCAAACAAATAATTGTCCACACAATATAAACACCATCTTTATCGTAATTTACTTGGGAGTTTCAGTATCACCAAGCAGAATAATGTGTGTGCAGGGTTTCATACTAGAAGAATGTGTTTACCGTCATCCCCTGGAGGATTAAAGTCTGGCTCAGCTTAACTCAAGTTTTACAAGTGCACATACAAGCATTGTGTTGTGATATCACAACACATTGTTTGGTTAATTAATGGTCCAATGTGCAATTTACACAATAATGCTGTGGAAACTCGAAAGCTTACAGACACATGGCATATCCACGTATCCATTAAGTAATACATATGTACATGTTTATTTAAGCTTTAGTTTTAAATGAGAAAGGTGTAAATGTCAATTTTTTAAAACATAATCAATTAAGTGTTGAACAACACTTTTTGTATATATTCAATATATGTATAATATAGTACAAGACCTGTCTTTAGTTTAGTTTATTAAGGATCCCCATTAGTCTACACCGTAGTGGAGACTATTCTTCCTGGGGTCCAGGCAAAAAAACATTACAATACAAATACATCAAATGCAGTACAGCATGACCAATTATCACAAAAACACTTGGACTTAGAAAACAACATTTACATTAAAAGTAAACTAATAATACCTAAAATAATAACTTAATCTACTATAATTTAATTTCTGATTATTGCTGCCTTAAGATTATTTAACATATAATTAACTCAACACTGCGTGTACAGATATAACTTAAGTTTCCACCATTATCAGTACTCCCCCAGCCCCTCATATTAGATAATGGATCATCAAAGAAACCAACTTGGACGGTCCGACAGCCTCATGCCTCCACCTCCCTCCTGCTCTCTCCCACCTGTACTGCGACAGGTCGTGATGGAGGAAGAGGAGACGTTGCTCCATCCCTGACCTTCGGTCACGGGTACCTCCCGGTGGTGAACCCGTCGGCTGCTCACCTAACACCAGCTGTAACGTCACTCCCAGGCACCGCGACTGGACTCCGCCGCCGCGCGTCATGTTTTCTCCGGTCGCTCTCGGTCCTCACGGCGACAGTTAGCTCGCGTGGCTAGCCGCTGTTAGCTGTTATGCTAGCTCTGCTAGCGTCCCCGTAACGGCGGCAGCAGCGGCCGGGTGATAAAGGCGAGTCAGGCGCTTTGGACCGGTGAGATGACGAAGAGCCGCTCTCCGGTAAAAACACCCACGGCCGGTTCGGCTGACGACTTCTAACGGGTCATGTTCGCCTCTCCGAGCCGTGAGGGGTAATGCAGCTCGTCTTCTTGCACGTAATCCACCGCGGCGACACGAAGGAGACCCACAGCGAGATCACGTGACGCGGCTTTAAGAAACACCCAGGAAGTCACGTGCTGAGCAGCAGACGCAAACACACACACACACACACACACACACACACACACGCGCGCGCCCTGCTCAATAAAACATGTATTTACGAGTTACGACACCTTAACGTGCCTTACTCCAGTGACGTCACAGTAAACAACGAGTGTACTGTGCTTAATACGGGACAGCGCACGTTCATAAAAACATTTCTATAAATGTGCCAGTTAGCCAAGAGGCTATTGTTCATCTGTAGTCTATTGTTCATCTGTAGGCCGGATTAATGAAATGCATTAATGGGAAAACTGAGTTTAACAGAATTCTGTTGTTTAACCTTTTTTAGAGGACGAATCCTAATTGTTTGTTGACCCCTGACCTCTCCTTTACCAGTCTTGTGTATTGAGCAGATATTTAGTCAAGCGGTCGAGATTTAATCAGACATGTCTCTAATAATGCGGGATGAGATATTACAGCCAGAAAGTTTTAAAAAATCACTTTGGAAGAGTAATAAATATTAATATATACGATATATTTTATTTAATATGCGATTGGATGTGCATTATTTGAGTACTTATACTTTATACTTTATACTTTACTCAATTCAATTATTTAACACAACACAAGCAGTCTGCTCTGTCTGTGTGTCTCTCTCTCGCTCTCTCGCTCGCTCCCTAGCGTGCTCGCTCTCTCGCGCGCTGCTCTCTCGCTGGTTCTGCCACAGTCGGTCTGTGACATGAGCCGCTCTGGTGGCGGTTGGAACACAGTGCATGTCACGTCGGTTATTTTATATTGTTTTACCAGTGTATGTGTGCGTCTGTGTGTGTTGGTTGGTGATGAAGCCGCGACCCCCCTGTAGTACCACCGCGCCCCCCCTAGGGGTCGCGACCCCCACTTTGGGAACCACTGCATTAACATATACAAGTAAACAATGAACTGATTTTGTATCTTTATAGATCGTTTCTGAGATTTAGCTTGAATTATGCTAACATTAAAACATTTGTACTGTACCAAGGAAGAGTTGATAAAAATAAGTCAGATTTTTGTATGTTAAAAAAAGTCCTGTATAGAGATTTCCCCAAGAGTTCCAGGAAATGAATAACGCAGATGTGTTCCATACATATCTGAAATCAATCCCCTACAATAGCAATCAAACAATTTTAATGTATCAATTAGGACAGTTTTCAAAGTAAAAGTCCTAAATGTTTAAAGAAATCTGTAATTTCTTTAATGTTTGAGTTGCTTTAGATGTGTATTTCCTCAAAGTCCTAGTCAATAATGCTACACAATAAATAGAATGCTTCAATCAACGCCGTGATCGGTATTATGGGATCGCCGATCGGCAGATACTATTTCAGTGATCGGTGATCGGTGTTATCGGTGATCGGCTGACATTGATTTCAGTGATCGGTGACCGGTGATCGGCCCAAAAAACCTGATCGGTGCATCTCTACTGTTTATTATATAAGATCTAGTATGCCTAATTTCACAATTTGTAATCCAAACTATTAATTTAACCCTACTTTAGTATAACCAATACAACCACAAATAACTGCATAACACACTATAATGTAGATGTGAACAGATATAAAGACGTTAAAGGTTTACTTTGTTTTTAGCCACTATTATTAATATGATGAGGTTATGTAAAATAAGTTTGATGACACAGCATACTGTAATGTTGCATAATGAACAGCATCTTTAAAACATGTACTGGTAGCAGGCAAGTCTGCTGCTGGGGACGTTTTAGGATGCACTGAGCACCTCCTTTTCTTTCTCCTATGGATGAATGTTCATCTCTCCATCACACATGACTAACTCTGCTTTCTCCCCGGAGTCCTTCTGACTTCACGTTTTCCTGGTCCGATGTGAGGTTTTGGGGCAGGGATGTCTATGTGTACAGATTGTAAAGCACTCCGAGACAAATTAGTAATTTGTGAAACTGGGCTATACAAATAAACTGAATTGAATTGAATTGTTGGTGCTCAGAGGCTGAAGTTCTGCGATGTTCTTCAGGTCTCTGCTGGATCAGCTGGGCCGGCTTCAGTCTCTGGTCAATGAATGAAGCTTCGGACTATTCGGTGCAGTTTGGCTAATTCCAGCTCATAAAACGGACATTCTCTCTTCCTCCTTGAGTGACCAGCTCCTGGTGTAAGGCGAGACCAGGTCCTGGTGTAAGGCTAGACCAGGTCCTGGTGTGAGGTTAGACCATGCCCTGAGGGTGAGACTAGACAAGGTCCTGGTGTGAGGTTAGACCATGCCCTGAGGGTAAGGCTAGACCAGGTCCTGGTGTGAGGCTAGACCAGGTCCTGGTGTGAGGTTAGACCAGGTCCTGGTGTGAGGTTAGACCATGCCCTGAGGGTGAGGCTAGACCAGGTCCTGGTGTGAGGTTAGACCAGGTCCTGGTGTGAGGTTAGACCATGCCCTGAGGGTGAGGCTAGACCAGGTCCTGTGTGAGGCTAGAGTTACAGTTGCAGTAGTCTAGGCGTGAAATTAACATAATCTGGACAACCTGGACCAGAACCTGGACCAGAGCCTGGACCAGAACCTGTGCCGCCTTACCCAGAATGCATCAGAAGGGACTTGTGCGTATTCTGGCCAGCCAATATTAAAGCCACCTTTTTCCACAGTACCGTGAGATGCCAACCTGGCACGGTTAACTATGCATTGACTGTATTTGATGTATTTTAAACTGATGACATTACAACAATGTGTTGGATGGATGCAGGTTGTCCTTAAAGCTAGTCACAATTGTGAATTTACTTTCTGGTGAATTACGTTTTTAATTATTTATATTTTGGAGACTTCACATTTGTCTTTCTTCCAAGTATAAACAGTATATTATTGTTTTCCCCTTTCTTAACCATGTGAAGCCTGACACATCGCATAGTATTCAGACAATTGTAATTTAGGGTTTATTTGAAAAAGAAATCAAAGAAATGTCATTTATATATACATGTTTTTATTTGAGACATCCGGCATATTGGTACATTTATTTAATAACAGTATTAATTTGGAAACTATAAACTAATTATGTTAATTTATTGTGGAACATCTCAGTTATTTTTTCTTTCTTATTTTTCCCAAACAGGAACCTAACCCAAACTTTATTTGAACAAAGCAGTTTCTGTCCTTGTTCAGGCAAATATTAACGTAACGTCTATCACAGTAGACACGGACACGTGATGCTGTAACACCTTGTGTGTGTGTGTGTGTGTCTTCCCTGTGTCTCCTGATTGGTCATTCCCTTCAGCCCTCAGCCACTCTCTGCCTCCTGTGTGATCGCAAGCCCCGCCCTCATGGTTCCCACCGGTGCCTCTGATTGGTCCTTCCCTTCAGCCCTCAGCCACTCTCTGCCTCCTGTGTGATCGCAAGCCCCGCCCTCGTGGTTCCCGCCGTTGTCTCCTGTGTATTCAGTGTGTCTGCGCCGCTTGGGGCCAGAGCCTCTTCGCTCCCCTCGTGTTACGTCGTCTTCAGCCTGAGCTCCTCTGACTTCTTTCAGTGAAGAGTTATTTCAACTGGGCTCCTGTTCTCTGCTCCTGAGTCTCTGCCCTCAGACATGTGCCTCTCTGCCTGGTCTCCATGTTGGGGAGTGATCGATGCCTTCCTCTCAGGAGCTCTGCTAGCGTGTGGCCTTTAGTGTAAAGGGGTGTTCTGGGGAGCGTGGTGGTGTTTTGGTAACATGGGGGTGTTCTGGGAGGAGTGTGTTGGTGTTTTGGTAACATGGGGGTGTTCTGGGAGCATTGTGTTGGTGTTCTGGGGAGCGTGGGGGAACATGGTGTTCTGGGAGTATGGTGGTGTTCTGGTGGGAGCGTGGTGGTGTTCTGGGAGGAGTGTGTTGGTGTTTTGGGAGCATCGTGGTGGTGTTCTGAGAGTGCTCACTCGTGTGCGCGCATATTGGAGCTGCCGTGTGCAAAGAAGAGTTGTCACGGACCGGGTGCGACGTGCAGTCGACGGATTCCACCGAAAAAATAAATAAAGAAGAATTCTCCCCTTATCACTCGCGGGCCGGATGAGACATACAGTCGGGCCGTAACCCTGGCACCACTGCTGTAGAGGGTCCTGCCGCTGCCTCCGTGACCGTGTACCACCAAATGTACACAAACCTATTGATGCTCTGGAATATTGATCTGTCCCCACGAGGTGGTTCACGAGAACTGATGCGTCTGTTAACAGTAAACTATCCGTGTCACGAATCTGCTGGAGCTGCATTAACAGCTGGGTTTAATAAATACAAGTTCACGTGTGACGTAATAAATATTATAATACGGGTAGATGAAATCAAGCATTCTGATTGGTTGAGAAAGTCACGGGGTGTTATATTCAGCCCATAATGTACAGTACGGCCTGTTTACAGGGGAGCATTTCATATCAATGCGCACTAAAACTAATGTTTAGCTTTTGCGTGACCGTTAGTTGTCATTTCAAATAAATCCTGCGGCTCCCTTCAAAGCTACTGGGCACCACATCTCAATGAAAGACAGCGTTCGAGTGATATCTCAACTTTTGAGTCACTCCTTACCCCGCCTCCCTCATGTCTTCCGCGGCTCGCTCCACCGCCTCCCTGTTGTCCGCCCTATATTTCTTTGCCATCCACTTCAGGGCCACCTCCCAGGCCTGCTGGTGGTCGATAGGGGTCACCTGCCCCAACTCCCTCCTCGCCTGGCCGATCACCCCCTCATAGTGCTCCTCGAGCACCTGCAGGCTGGTGTAAAGCCAGTTATTGGCATTGTCGTGGTAAGATAAGTTTGTTGTTGTTTAGTTATACTATGGTCCTGTACCATTGAGTTAAGGATTTGGTCGATTTTGTTTGGCTGTTTCCATGTATATGGGTGTTTCTAGTGGTATATAATAATTAGTGTCATCGAGTTGTCTGAGGGCCTCCTGTATATAACACGTTCTGTCCAGAATAACTGTTGAATTCTTTTGTCCGCTGGTTTTATGATTATGGTTGTGTCTTTTTCTAACGATGCTAAAGCTTGTCTTTCGGCCTGGTCAAGGTTGTCTTTTTCTTTTTGTGGGTTGATATACCTTAATATTGTGTTTCTGTCCATCAATGAGATGGAGGTCAATTGGGAGAGATGATAGCTCAGGTTCCCAAACTGAGCGTGGTTTGAAGGGTGGGGGTTCAGTCCTAGGTTTGTCACTAAATAGGGTGTGGAGTTTAAGACGGCGGTGATGGGCAGTTAATTGGGTCAATAACTCCTGTCTTTGGTTTGCGGGTTTAACCGGCGTTGGAATGAACGAGAGGCCTTTTTCTAATAATTTCTGTTGGGCTGGGTCTAGTTGGAGAGTAAAAGAGAGGTTTATGACCCACTTGCCTTTTTATTTAGGGTGGCATCTGTTGGAGCTGCCCCCCCCCCCCCCCCAGTTTAAATGCGCCTTCCAGTGGGCCCACATTTCTGTTGCTATGGCCGGGGGTCCAGTGGATGCCGTCGTTCGTAGTCGTTCGAGAGTCCTCTGGCCAGTCGGGGGATGGGGTTCACGGTGTCCCTTATCAGACGGTTAATCCTATCTAAGTTAATTTGTTCAGTGTGGTCTAATTTTGGGGAGATGTTAAGGAGCATTCGGATATCGGCGTACGGGAAAGTGTCCGTTGCTGCCGTGAGGAGCCTTTGGCTGAGTGGGGTCGGGTTGCTACGGGATCTGTCATTGAGTCCAAAGCGCAAGATAACAGTCTTGGTGGACTGGGAGGTCGGGGTTTTGTTTCTCAGAAGGTACGTGGCAACTTGTACTCTGTTGTCCATGATTAGTGGGAGCCGGGAGCAATTGGACGCTCCCACTAGGAGGATCGGCCTGGTGGGAGTAAGAGACCAATTCTGGTTCTTATTCCCACCATGCTCGTGGCGTGTGAATGCGTGTGATGGTTTGGGGGGGAGATATCGTGGATGTATCTGAAAGTCCTCAAGTCAGATTGGTCTGGAGGGGCCTGGTGGAGAGGCTAATCGTCTGGAGGGGTAGTGGCTGGTCCGGTTGGATGTGGGGGGGGGGGGGGTGGGTTTGTTGAGTCATGGGAGGTCTTGGTTGGCTTTCAAATGGGCCCTGTGACACGACCTGCGCATAGGTCCTTGTAGGTGCTCTGTCGTCTTGTGGGGTCCCTGTTTGGTGGGTTTGAAATGGGGGTTAAGATCACCCTCAGGTAGGGAAGAGTGGGGGGTGTCAGTTGCTTAGGGAGTCGATCTCAGTTGAGGGGGGTGGTCTGGGTCAGGGGAAAACGTATGGACATCAGCGGACTGAGGGGTGGTTTGGGTTTTGTCTGGGTTGGAGGGAGGGGGCTGGGCTTAGGAGGGTGGGGGAGTTTTTGGGTCTGGGACTTTGAGGGTTGGGAGGTGGCCATCAGAGAAGGGAGGGGTTGTTTTTTAGGGAAACGGTTGACAATTATCCCAATGTCTCCCAGATCCTAATGCGTCAGGGTGGAGTGATTTTATTTCTTTCACCCATTTGACGGCCACCTGCCAGGCCTCCTGGTTGTCTACGTCATTGGTCTGGCCTAGGTCCTGTTTGGTTGTGGAGATCGTGTCCCTATAATGCTCCTCAAGGATCTGCAGATTTGTCTGCAGCCATTGTTCAGCAGTGCCGTGTAGGAGGGTGGTGGGGTTGGGGAATTACGGCTTCTGCCAGGAAGTTGCAGATTCTCCTAAGAGAACCTGGGACGTCATTTGAACTAACTGCCTTTTTAATATGGCCTAGGTGGTGGTGGGTCCTAATAAGTTTGAAAATAAGGCGTGTGCAAACTTGGAAGTTGGAGTGAGTCGTCATTACTGCTGCACTATAGGTCGTCTATTTGCTGTGGAGAGAAGATTTGTTTAAGCGTCTATATTAAGTGTATGTTTTCATGTTTCAATATTTGTTTTGTAATATGGTGTAATTAAGAGCAACGGTGAGAGCTAAATTATGTTTGGTCCTGACTCCAAGTCCAACGAATCATCTCCTCATCTTACATTGGGTTATGATGGGGGCGTACCTAAGAGGGGGGGTGCAATTACACCAAGAACCCTCTTAATTCTAGAGAAGGGTCCAGGGACTGTGGATACACCGAGATCTCTCCCAGAACCTGGTTGGAAAGGGTCGCAGAGAGGGGTGATGTGGTTACACCAAGACCCCTCACAATGGGGGGCAATTGAGGGTGGGTTTCAGATCACTTGGTATGTTGAGAGGCACCTAAGATTCCGATGGCACGGGCCCCTTCCTTGTCGGCGCCCCCCCGTCCCATTCCCGAAGAATCTTCCCCCTCGCTGGCGTCCCTAAACGGGCCTCCGGGATGGTCCCCTGGGCCGCCGTCTTCCTTTTTCTTTCCGGTTTCCTGGACCCCGGCTGTGATCGGAGGAGGCCCCTGGTCGTCCCTCCCGGCCCCCTGGGTCCAGGTTTTGGCCATCCGAATCCATACCTCCGGCAATGGCCCCACCAGGTCCCAGATAGTGGGTTGCAGGCCCCTGCTGGTCAGAGCCGCCGAACGGGCTTTTCGCTTTTTTCCCCGTGTCTCCCGGGGTGCGGTCCGGAACTTTAAACGCGGCCTTACTATCCACCCCACCTCAGATAGCACCTCCGCGGTGCGGCCCTTCACCTCCAGGCTGTAATCTTTGTACTTCCTGGCCATCCATTCTAAGGCCAGCTCCCAGGTGTCCTGCTGGTCCATTGGACATATCAGTCGCAACCCCTCCCTCGCTCGCTGAACCACCCCCTCATAATGCTCCATGAGCTTTTTCCCCGCTTCCCTCACTCTCTTTCCTGCGGCCCTGTCGTCCGGGGTGGCCTGGGAGACCACCCCCGATAAGTGCCACCCCCCCTCCCCTCCCGCTGGAACCCTCGGCTTCCCCATGGCCCTCGCCGCACATGGACCAAGTGGTGGTTGGCCCGAAGCATCGTAAATATTGCTCTCGCCGCCCTTTTGAATGCCGCCTTTGTGTCTGCCATTATTATTTTTTCAATGTGTTGTACTGTGAAACCAAAAGACCAAGCATAATCCTTAATTTCAGCTATCATCTCTGGTTTCCGTTATTGGGGGGGTGCATAAAAACACTCTTGTGTGTCACGATCCTCTACTCGATCATACTAGGTGCAGAAATGCCCTTGTTGAAGCTTTTAATCTTCCGTGACCTCCATAATATTAATGCACACAATAATAGGGTAAGCTAGGGTTAGGGTTAGGGTTAGGGTTAGGGATGAAAACCACGCGGGATGGCCCGTCGGCCTCTAACTTTTTTTCCGAAGGTCCTAGAGAAAATCTGTTTGGATCCACCCAACATAATTCGGCCCTTGCGCTTCCAACCATACCACCCCCGGAGATGTTGGACTTTGGAAAAGGTTCCAAAATGGGGATTCAAAATACGGGACGGCCCGTCGGCTATATACTTTTGAACCGGTGGTCGGGTTAGGGGTTAGGGTTTAGGGGTTAGGGGTTAGGGTTAGGAAGTGTGAGAGTGGTGGGGACTCTGCTGCTAAAGAGCAACAGAGTCCCCCATCAACCATGCTCCGCCCTGAAGTCCTTACCGCTCGTTCAGGCCCAGGGGATGTCTGGTGCCTAGCTTGGCGATCCAGCCCCTTTCAGCTGTCATCCGCTGCGTCCTGGTCCACCTGTTGCTGCATTGGATGACACATGTTTTTAATGCGGCCCATCCATGCTCAATAAAATGTTGAACCATGGGTGTGTGTGATGTTGTGTTTTTCAATTCAATTCAGTTTATTTGTATAGCCCAGTTTCACAAATTACAAATTTGTCTCAGAGTGCTTTACAATCTGTACACATAGACATCCCTGACCCAAAACCTCACATCGGACCAGGAAAAACTCCCAAATAACCCTTCAGGGGGAAAAAAAGGGAAGAAACCTTCAGGAGAGCAACAGAGGAGGATCCCTCTCCAGGATGGACAGATGCAATAGATGTAATGTGTACAGAAGGACATATTTAGAGTTAAAATACATTCAAGGAATCTGACAGAGTTTATCAATAGTTCATATTTAGGCATATTCCACGATGGAGAGTTTGGAGACCTCCCAAGTGGAGGAGTGGGCGGAGTCCCAGCAGGGCAGTGGCACAGCTGGCGACAGGAACTCACGATCCAACCATCGAAGGTCCATCAGCAGATGGAATCTATGCTGCCTCATAGGGTCCGATGACGCCATGAGCCGTGAAGGCAGAAGGACTCCCTGGAGAAAGCAGAGTTAGTCATGTGTGATGGAGAGATGAAGATTCATCCATAGGAGAAAGAAAAGAGGAGAGAGGTGCTCAGTGCATCCTAAACATCCCCAGCAGCTATAAGCCTATACCAGCATATCCAGGGGCTGGACCAGGGCAAACCTGATTCAGCCCTGACTATAAGCTCTGTCAAAGAGGAAAGTCTTCAGTCTACTCTTGAATGTGGTGACTGTGTCTGCCTCCCGGACTGAAGGTGGAAGCTGGTTCCATAAAAGAGGAGCTTGATAACTAAAGGCTCTGGCTCCCATTTGACATTTTAAGACTCTCGGATCTACACGTAGCCCCGCATTTAGTGAACCCAGCTCTCTGGTGGGGCGATACGGTACTACAAGCTCTTTAAGATATGATGGTGCATCACCAATTAAGGCTTTGTAAGTTAAGAGAAGAATTTTAAAAGTGATTCTTGATTTTACAGGGAGCCAGTGCAGAGCAGCTAGTGCAGGAGTAATGTGATCTCTTTTCTTAGTTTTAGTGAGAATACGAGCTGCAGCATTCTGGATCAACTGGAGGGACCTAAGAGATGTATTAGTGCAGCCTGATAATAAGGAGTTGCAGTAATCCAGTCTCGAAGTAACGAACGCGTGAACCAATTTCTCTGCATCTTTTTGAGACAAGATGTGCCTGATTTTTGAAATATTACGTAGATGGAAGAATGCAGTCCTTGAGATTTGCTTTATGTGGGAGTTAAAGGACAAGTCGCAAGTCAAAGATAACGCCGAGATTCTTTACAGTGGTGTTGGATGCTAGAGTAATGCCATCTACAGAAATCACATCACCAGATAATTGATCTCTGAGGTGCTCAGGGCCGAGTAGAATTACTTCGGTTTTGTCTGAGTTTAACATCAAGAAGTTGCCGGTCATCCATGTTTTTATGTCACTAAGACATGCTTGAATTTTAGTGAGTTGGTTAGTCTCCTCTGGTTTTATCGATAGATATAGTTGAGTATCATCTGCATAACAATGAAAGTTTATAGAGCGTTTCCTGATAATATTGCCCAAAGGAAGCATGTATAAGGTAAATAGAATTGGTCCAAGCACAGAACCTTGTGGAACTCCGTGACTAACGTTGGTGGTCATTGAGGCTTCATCGTTTACAAATACAAACTGAGATCGATCTGATAAATAGGATTTAAACCAACTTAGGGCGGTGCCTGAAATACCAATCGACTGCTCCAGTCTCTGTAATAGGATGTTATGGTCAATGGTGTCGAATGCAGCACTAAGGTCTAACAAGACCAGTACAGAGAGAAGTCCTTTATCTGCTGCCATTAAGAGGTCATTCGTAATCTTCACCAGTGCTGTCTCTGTGCTGTGGTGTTTTCTAAATCCTGACTGAAACTCTTCAAATAAACTATTCTGATGTAGAAAGTCACACAACTGATTTGCGACCACTTTCTCAAGGATCTTAGAGAGGAAGGAAAGGTTAGAGATCGGTCTGTAGTTAGCCAAAACCTCTGGATCCAGAGTGGGCTTCTTCAGGAGAGGTTTAATTACAGCTACTTTGAAGGAATGTGGTACGTGGCCTGTTAACAAAGACACATTAATAATATCCAAAAGAGAGCTGCCAATTAAAGGCAAAACGTCTTTAAGCAGCCTAGTCGGGATAGGGTCCAAGAGACAGGTAGACGTGTTAGAAGTAGAAACCATTAAAGATAATTGGTCGCGGTTGATGGGAGAAAAGCCATCTAAATATATACCAGGACATACAGGGGTTTCCAAAGCCATTCCACTTGAGGACAGATTGGCACTGGTAAAGGGCAAGAGATTATTAATCTTGTCCCTAATAGTTAAAATCTTCTCATTGAAGAAGTTCATAAAGTCATTACTACTGAGGTCTATAGGAATACTGGGCTCCACAGAGCTGTGACTCTGTTTGTGTTGTGTGAGGCGAGTGGAGAGCATATTCCCAGTTTCGCCCACGTACTGTTTATTACAGTTTGTGCACCATATGAGGTACACACAGTTTTTAATTCTCCAATCACCTCTTGTGAGGTTTTCAAAAATGTCCCCTGTATTATATTGCTGAACCACTGTCTGTGTTCAAAGTAGGTTCTCTTATCAGGTTCTAGGTAGTTTATAATCTAGATTTTACATGATGTATCTTCATATTGCAATTAGGTCAAAGTGCAAGAAACTTTTCTTGATAATATAATGTATTATACAGATGCCCTTGCATATAAATGCATTTAATGTCCTGGGAATGGAAAAGGCATCTGAACGTTTGGCAAAGAATCATGCCTCTTTTTATTTCTCTGGAGGCATTTGTGTAAATGCATACACA
>CM070108.1:0-72500 GCA_036178185.1 Liparis tanakae
AATGCAGTGCCAATAACTATGCAAGACTTCAAGGCCTGGTAAATAATTTAAGCATGTTTTTGTATGTACAGTGTTTTTTGAGGTATTGTTTTGAAATATTGATTTCTTTTAAGTTATTAGCAACAAGGTAACGTGTTCTTTATTTGTCAGTGTACGATACGGTTGCACAACGAAATATAGATTGTAGTCCAGATTTAATCTACATGCGACTACAATATTTATGTTATTGTGTTTGATTGGATAATGTAGAACCCAGTTCTACTTGTCAATGAACTTGGTCTGTATTTATTTATGTTCTTTTGAAATGTCAACTTCAAGTTTTTAAATGGTATCTTTGCATTTCTTATAGGATGACTTTGCCGTTGAAGACAGCCATGCGTCTCCCTGCTCCATAGAAGAGGCTAAAAGTATTGATTCTATAGAAAAGGTGAATTTCTTTTATTCAATCAAAATGGCATTTAATGTACTATGTTATAATGTCATTAAAACTGTTAATTTATGTTTTTGTTTGGTCCATGCAGGCTGCAATAGTCACATATTCACACAAATTAATTGAAGTTGTACTTTGACTCTCATATATACACATTTAGGATCATAACATACTTAATGTGTTTTCATAAACAAACAGATCAAAAACCTTTATATAAATTGAAATTGTTATTAATTATATTTGCTTACTTAATATTCCCATGTTACAGGACAGTGACACGGACTTGCCTGAAGCACACAACATTGCAACAGACAGCAGTACAGAGGACAAGTTCTTTACATGTATTTTGCCACAGCAGCCAAATTCCTTTTTCAGCAAACAAAAACAATGGCAAGACTTGAGTCTGTCACAGGAAGGCAATTCATTCAAAGGACTTCAGTGGACAAACGTTATTTCCGAGGGTCTCCAGAAGATACATCCAGTCTGCAGCTTTGGTTTTAAGAGACACCGTGTAAAGCCCTTGAAGTCAAAGACAGTGGCACCAATTTTCACCTGTTTTGCATCCTGTCGTTTTAAGGGTTGCCCTGTGAAAGTAGATGTGAAGATTACTGATGAAACTACCTTGAAGGCTGCAGTAGTTTTCTCAGGAGGTGATGTTTTGCACAACACAAAGGAACTACAAAGAAGGCCTGTACGTGCAGATTTCCGTCGGACAATTGGTCAAGTCCTCAAAAAAAAAATTACCACGGACCGTCTTCCTGGAGTCCCTTCTAACAATACCGGAGAAGTTAATAGAATCGGGATGCAGGGATGGAGCACCAACAAAAGGTGTTCTGAAGAACATTGCCTATACACAAAAAAAACTACAAAGACCTGATTGTGATGAGCTGGCCAGTCTACAAAAGATTGTTGACGAAAAAAAGAGCACAGACAACAAGGTTCTCCAAAAGGCATCATGCTGTGGTCGAGAAAGACACTCCGTGTTTTTCCAAAGATGCAAGAATGACATTGTGTATCTGGATGCAACGGGAAGCATAGTCAGAAAAGGAAAGGCAAAAAGCCGACCATACTATGTCTATGAATTGGTTGTGCGCAACCCAACCAAGGGGGCATCACCTCTTCCCGTTGCGACATATGTAACATGCGATCACACCACAGCATCGGTCAATTACTTCCTGCAGGCTTTTCAGACAGATCTAACAAGGATGTACGGAAAGAAGGCCAACAAGAGGCCAGCGATGATAATATGTGATGGCTCCCTGGTACTCCTGCAATCCCTATCAAGTACATTTTGCAAGTCAAGTTTAGAGGATTTGCTGCATAAGTACTACCAACTCATCACAGGCCAACACCCCACAGAAAACTTTGACCTGTAATGAATACTTTTGGGATAACATTACATTTTTGTCCTGTGGTTACAGTACATCAATGCAGAAGAGCAAAAGGTCTACTTGATCGATCCAATGCGCAACCATAACAATCTGGAGGAATCAGTCCGTGCTGCAAACAAATTCCGGTACTTTTTCAATTTAAGCTATTCAGGAAAAAATAATTACATTACAATCATAGCTATGTATTAATGTCACAATTTATGTTTGAATGCGTGTTGTTGCCACTAACAAATCCACTGTCCATTCCAGCACTGTCTTTTTCAATACCTTTAATCAATGACACCATAGCATAAAATCACCTTACATGTTGGTCACAGCACAAGATACCACGAGAAATGATACAATACTTGATCTTAGCCAAAAAGGACGAGAAGCTGGCTCGACCACGGTCAAAAACTATTTTGCTTCCCATCCACACACACGCCTGTTCCCATTACCTGGCACTTACCTATATGCCCTTTTGAAGTTAATGTGCCACCCTGTGTTTCAAAACAACAAACAACATTATGGCTCCAACAACAGTGTTACAGTAATTAGCATCAGATGAGAAGAGATACGAGATGTGTATGAATTGAGAGCAGGTGGGTAGGTGTGTGAGGAGACCAAGCGACAGGAAAAGGTGGTAAAAGGTGGTAAAATCTGTTTAAGGTATTAAGTATATATAGCTATTCCCTTTGCATCCACATTACCCACACTTGCATAGTATTTTCCTTGCATCATCATACCTCCCACTTTTTTTCTTGCAAGAGATGCAAGAAGAATAAATAGTTTAGTCATAATGACATATCCTACCCTTTCAGGGAATGTGTATGTGTAATTAAGAGTTCACATAAATCATGGTGAATTAGGTTACATCTGTTCATTAGTGTTTAATAGACTTGTAATGACGATGAGCACTTGTGTGAAATTGGAGTGGGCCAACAACCTAACACGTTATTACAATGAAAGTGAATTTTCTCATCAAATTTTGTGCATATATTTGATGTGTATGGACATATAGTATATTTATAACTTAAATTATTCTCACACAGTGATTACTTTAAAATGAGGAGGAATATCCTCAGCAAGACAGATTGGGTGGATATCAAATTCCAAGGCCATACCATGGAGCACCCATATCAGCAGGATGGAAATAGCTGTGGTGTACTTGTCTTCATGGTACGATTATATATATATATAAATAATTTTTTTTCAAAATTAGACCACACGGAACAAATTAACTTGGATAGGATCAACCGTCTGATAAGGGACACCGTGAACCCCATCCCCCGACTGGCCAGAGGACTCTTTATGACTACGAACGACGGCATACACTGGACCCCGGCCACAGCAACAAAAAGTGGGCCCACTGGAAGGCGCATTTAAACTGGGGTGCCAGCTCCAACAGATGCCACCCTAAATAAAAGGCAAGTGGGTCATAAACCTCTCTTCTACTCTCCAACTAGACCCAGCCCAATAGAAATTATTAGAAAAAGGCCTCTCGTTCATTCCAACACCGGTTAAACCCGCAAACCAAAGACAGGAGTTATTGACCCAATTAACCGCCTATCACCGCCGTCTTAAACTCCACACCCTATTTAGTGACAAACCTAGGACAGAACCCCCACCCTTCAAACCACACTCAGTTTGGGAACCTGAGCTATCATCTCTCCCAAATCGACCTCCTCCATCTCATTGATGAGGACAGAAACACAATAAAAAGGTATATCCACACACAAAAAGACAACCTTGACCAGGCCGAAAGACAAGCTTTAGCATCGTTAGAAAAAGATCCATAATTCAGTTATTCTGGACAGAACATGTTATATACAGGAGGCCCTCAGACAACTCGATGACACTAATTATTATATACCACTAGAAACACCCATATACATGGAAACAGCCAAACAAAAATCGACCAAATCCTTAACTCAATGGTACAAGACCACTAAACAACAAACTTATCTTACCACGACAATGCCAATAACTGGCTTCACACCAGCCTGCAGGTGCTCGAGGAGCACTATGAGGGGGTGATCGGCCAGGCGAGGAGGGAATTGGGGCAGGTGGCCCCAATCGACCACCAGCAGGCCTGGGAGGTGGCCCTGAAGTGGATGGCAAAGAAATATAGGGCAGACAGCAGGGAGGTGGGGTGGTGAGTGACACAAAAGTTGAGAAATAAAAATAATGTTAGAATGAAAGAAAGTATTGTGACCAGCTTTGCAGACAACCTGCATGCATTCGACACATCGCTTCTATGTCCCTTTTTTCATTGGTTCAGAATACATCAACTACAGTCCATGCGGCAGGTCGGGACTCAGCGATGAACTGCACTCCCACAACGAGTTACCACGGCGGAGGAGAGCATCACCGCAGAGCAATGCGACCTGAGTAATATTGAGGGGGGGGGGGGTTATCATTGCCAAATGTATAATATCTAGTGTAATTATATTTTATTTAAAAGATATTCATGTAATTTGCCTGCAAAATAGGTCTACCCGAACCAGCAGTCAAAAAAATTCAACGGCGTCAACACTTGAAAAATAGCCCATTTCCGCAGAAAAACCGCAACGCTGCACGTGTGTCGGCTCCACCGACTGCTCAGCGGCTCCAGCATATTCGTGACACGGAGACACTTTAGCTTCCTCACAGCCCACCTCATGGAAAAAAGCTTTTAAAAACACTCATTTTCATATTTTTGGATGTATGGAAATGTTCTGAAGGCAGCATTTAACTTTGTTATTAGTGTAATAGTTTTCCCCCCCCCTGTCTATTTATTTAAGGATAATTCGAGGGGAATAGCTTGAGATGCTATTGTAGAGTATACGTCACAGGCAGCTTGATGTTTGAGCTTTTGGCAAAAGCCCTGATCAGCACATCACTCTTCCAGCCTATGGATTGAACCACATTAAGTGTGTGTGCCTCACACCAGCCGCCCTACGTGCAGCAGTTGTGTACTCTTGTATTAATTATTCAGTCACTTGATTTTATATTGGATCAGGCGGCTCCAGCAGATACTTGACACAGAGTTTACTGGTAATGTAACTCACTCTAACAGCAGAAGGTTTTGAAATCACTTGTATGTATTGTTAGATGTATGCACATATTTTTGAAGAAACATTACAATTTACATTAGTTTAGTTCCCACTGCAACTACAAATATTATTTATGTGTATTTAAGGGTAATAGCTTGGGATGCGGTCACACCCGTCTACGTCCCAGGCATGCATGACCCGTTTGGCAAACGCCCGGATAGAACTCTCTTTCTGAATGGGTCTTGAGAAGTATACAACACGCTGGTCTCCAGCATACCGTGAAAATAAAATAAAGTCAAGAGAAAGAAAAATGACAAACATTTCCTTCAACCCCGAGTCCCGGGCTTGAGGCTGCCGTGGTAGCAGGCCAGCCTCCCTGCAGCGCTCTTGCACTGTGTATTTAAGCAATAAGGGACGAGAGGCAGTGCTTTAACGTCAATAAAGTACGTGTTCAAGGGTGTCGTTAGGCCCGACGCGGAGGGCCGGCAACCCTTGAATAGTAACCAGAGTTATGCATCGCATTTCAGTAGCCGAGAGAAAATAGTTCCCTCCGTGTGGCTAACGGACAAACATTGTTTACATTCGTTAGCCTAGCTAAAGGAGGGGAGATAGTTAGCTAGTTCTCGCAACATCTCATTAATTCAAATTGCTCATTTGATGAAAGTTGCCTTTAAAATAACAATGGGACACTTTCAAAAAATTATATGTATTAAATGTTTTGTAGGCACTGGGTCTATGTTAGCTATACATGCCATTTACTAAACTATAGTTACGAGCGACTTGGGACTCGATAGACTAACACTCGGCTGCTGTTAAGGCTTACTTATCAGGGCTCTCAAGTCTCACGCATTTCGGTCTTAAGTCACGCACTCGCGCCACACATCGTATTTCTCACGCTGAAAAAACTCTCGGATATTTAAGGTTTTAATGTGCCGCAGCGCCAACATGAGCCGCTCACTGGAAGAATCCAGCTGAGACCCACGTCTCAACGCGGGTCACTTTCCTATCGCTCATGTAATGTCACGCTTGCCTGTCTTCAAAACTTTAGACCCCTGCTTATGTTGGCCTGGACATCTCCATTAATCGTCTGTGGAAAACGTTTCTCATGTTCTCTTCGTCTTTGACGACATCACCTCCTCTTCTCTCTTTGCGGGTGGCTCCGTGTTGAAGTGCCGTCTCAAGCTGGATATCACTCGAACGCTGTCTTTCATTGATATGTTGTGCCCAGTAGCTTTGAAGGGAGCCGCAGGATTTATTTGAAATGACAACCAACGGTCACGCAAAAGCTAAACATTAGTTTTAGTGCGCATTGATATGAAACGCTCCCCTGTAAACAGGCCGTACTGTACATTATGGGCTGAACACACCCTGTGACTCTCAACCAATCAGAATGCTTGATTTCATCTACCCGTATTATATTATTTATTACGTCACACGTGAACTTGTATTGATTAAACCCAGCTGTTAATGCAGCTCCAGCAGATTCGTGACACGGATAGTTTCAGACGCATCAGTTCTCATGAACCACCTCGTGGGGACAGATCAATATTCCAGGAGTATCAATAGGTTTGTGTACATTTGGTGGTACACGGTCACGGAGGCAGCGGCAGGATCCTCTACAGCAGTGGTGCCAGGGTTACGGCCCGACTGTATGTCTCATCCGGCCCGCGGGTGATAAGGAGAATTCTTTATTTATTTTTTCGGTGGAATCTGTCGGCTGCACGTCACACCCGGTCCGCGTCAACTCTTCTTTGCACATGGCAGCGCCGATGTGCGAGCACACGAGTGAGCACTCTCAGAACACCACCACCATGCTCCCAGAACACCAACACACTCCTCCCAGAACACCACCACGCTCCTACCAGAACACCACCATGCTCCCAGAACCCCAACACGATGCTCCCAGAACACCACCATGTTCCCCCACGCTCCCCAGAACACCACCATGTTCCCCCACGCTCCCCAGAACACCAACACAATGCTCCCAGAACACCCCCATGTTACCAGAACACCACCACGCTCCCCAGAACACCATGTCCCCAGAACACCCCCACGCTAAAGGCCACACGCTAGTAGAGCTCCTGAGAGGTTTAGGGTCTGAGGGCAGAGACACAGGAGCCCAGTTGAAATAACTATTCACTGAAAGAAGTCACAGAGACCCAGGAGCAGAGAACAGGAGCCCAGTTGAAATAACTCTTCACTGAAAGAAGGCAGAGACTCAGGAGCAGAGAACAGGAGCCCAGTTGAAATAACTCTTTACTGAAAGAAGTCAGAGGAGCTCAGGCTGAAGACGACGTAACACGAGGGGAGCGAAGAGGCTCTGGCTCCAAGCGGCGCAGACACACTGAATACACAGGAGACAACGGCGGGAACCACGAGGGCGGGGCTTGCGATCACACAGGAGGCAGAGAATGGCTGAGGGGTGAAGGGAAGGACCAATCAGAGGCACCGGGGGGGAACCACGAGGGCGGGGCTTGCGATCACACAGGAGGCAGAGAGTGGCTGAGGGCTGAAGGGAATGACCAATCAGGAGACACAGGGAAGACACACACACACACACACACAAAGTGTTACAGCATCACGTGTCCGTGTCTACTGTGATAGACGTAAAGTTAATATTTGCCTGAACAAGGACAGAAACTGCTTTATTCAAATAAAGTTTGGGTTAGGTTCCTGTTTGGGAAAAATAAGAACCAAACTAACTGAGATTTTCTACAATAAATAACATAATTAGTAAATAGTTTCTCAAATTAATATTGTTATTAATAAACGTACCAATATGCCTGATGTCTCAAATAAAAACATATATGTAAATGACATTTCGTTGATTTCTTTTTCAATAAAGATCAAATAAACCCTAAATTAGAATTGTCTGAATATTATGCGATGTGTCAGGCTTCACGTGGTTAAGAAAGGGGAAAACAATAATATATTGTTTATACTTGGAAGAAAGACAAATGTGAAGTCTCCAAAATATAAATAATTAAAAACGTAATTCACCAGAAAGTAAATTCACAATTGTGACTAGCTTTAAGGACAACCTGCATCCATCCAACACATTGTTTTAATGTCATCAGTTTAAAATACATCAAATACAGTCAATGCCTAGTTAACCGCGCCAGGTTGGCGTCTCACGGTTCCGGGAGAGAACCGAGAGATTGTGTCCCTGTCAGTTCCATTGGAGACCTTAGGCCAAGCTATATTCGAGGGATCAATTGCTTTTATTTATTAAATACCAAATTGATCGTCCTACCAAACATAGCTAAGAGGTATTTAAGTTTGGCTAAGCAGAAGCAACACACGTGCTACACCACTAGAGGGCAGTACTGCCTCATATCACGACACGTAACCGGGTGTCTGCGTGGAGCGTGTTGCGTTAACCTCTTTAACGGCTTGAAATACATGAGTTATCAGACAGCTAAACAGAAAAGTCTGTTTTTAAGGGTTTCATTATTTGTATTTCAATTTGCACAACACTTTATAAAGCCCTGATTCATACATGTTGGTCACTTTATTTAATTGCATGTAATCTCGAATTCAACAAAGTTTTGTAACGTTTCGGACGTTATGGCACTGATGACACGGAAACGGGACGACGTTCTTAATCCACCTTTATTGGGCATCCACCAACACAGACAGCGCGCTACTCTCAGATCAGCAACTCTAACGTCAACCCCAACGGTTCCCGTTAACCACACTTCACTTCCCTTTTCCGACAGGTTAACCCCGCCTCCCCTCTACTCCGCCAATCACAGGCAAGCCCCCTCGACTAGCATGCACGGTGCCACACTGTGATTGACAGCCACTTCACAGGGTCGCTACAGTTTCATGGAACGACCATCCATTAAATTTATGCCAAATCACCATCTTTATTGGCACTTCAACAGCATATTCTACATCTGAAATAATATACTTTTAGTGGTGATACTTGATATTTCAGATCACATGGAGCTAAATGTAAATGTAACATCATCTAAATGAATTTGGGGTATTACAGTTGGCTCATTGTACACTTTTGAAATCCGCTCAAAGAAATCACACACAAAAGGGCAGTCGAACTAGCACTTTACAACGTTGTCACCAACATGTTGGCCATACATAATCACAAAAGGCTTGATAATAACACTTTGGACTTCATTGAATTCTACATGTGTGTTCCTTTGTTAAATTACAGACAATAATCAGCTCTAGTTGATGATGCTACACCACAGTCTCATGACCACTGATGTCCAGAGAACACAAACGACTAGATTTTGGATATCAAGTAAATTCTTTGCTTCGTAAAAGGAGAATACATGAATGATGAAAAGGAGAAGGATCACAGGGTTTTCATTTATTCCAACTACTCCTCATCTTAATATCCTATATTCTCACACTTAACAGATTAATCCAAATCTAGTGCGGTCCACTAATAATCAATATAGTGTATATTGTTTCATTGCAATAGTTCAACATATTACATCTCTTGCTGCCAAAGTTTGTATTAACAAGCTTTGCAACATGAAAACCTGAAAACCGTCAAATGTTTTGTCTTACTCCATTCTTTATGAATAGATCCACCTACTGTGTGTCACATATTTACACATTATTGATCTGTTCACAGCTCCTGCTGGTTCATCTTCATGGACTATGTAAGCATTGGTAGTCCATTTCAGCATCACTCATGTCATGATTCATTGTAAACATTCAGTGTAAACACAACTAATACACCACCACTTCCCACTAGGTGGCGTTATGCATTCACCTGGTCGTCCTCGTGGTTCACTCATACATTGTTTGCGCCAGGCCTGTCTGCTTGAAGGTCTCGGCCACCTGTCTGGAGTGCAGCATCTTAGCAGACAGCGCCTCTAGAATATCATGTTGGTCCACCGCGGTGGCTGTCCGGTAAATGAACATGGCCATTGACTCCAAACCTTGCATACCTAGATTTACTCCACAACCTGGAGAATGAAGTGGAGAGGGAATAAAAAGAAAAGAAATGGAGAGCATGAATAACAGACATCATCCCATAAAATCAACCTCAGCCAAACATATTCATGAAGTATAGTGTTGGTCATTTGGCAGACAAATAGTAAACTGTGGCCTTGAAGATATAGTTTTGGCTGAAATGAAAAGAAAACAGCAGCAGATAAATAAATAGGGAGCAGCATGAAAACAAAAGCGGAAAGGCCTAAGCGTCAGCTGGAGTGCAGTAATGACTCACTCAGTCATACTGCATGCATATCAGATCATTCATCCTCTCCCTGCATCTCTTTTATTTCCATCGTACACTTTCTTACTTTGTCTCATATATTCAAAGTCCTCTGTGTTCTACTTGATGGTTTGTCTCACCTTCAGCAATACTTTGTTTGTGGATAGAAAAGATGGCACATATCAGAATATTGTTCCGTGTTTTAGGCAAATATATCCTCTCCAGTTCTCAGCAACACCGTAACTGGTATATTATAGACAGATGTACCTGTGTCGAAGTTGAGGACGCGGGCCGCCTCCCCCTCCACAGTGACGGCCACGTTGTCCCCCTCGATGAAGGCAGCGCTGATGCGTCTGTGTGATAACTGAATCTCAAAGAGGCGGCGGCTGCACTGCATGTGGTGGAGCGTCACGTCGTTGAGTCGAGGCTCTATGTCCGTCTTATAAACGTTGAAGGACTGGTGGAAAATGTTCTTCATGATCTGGGCAAACAAACAGAGAAAGATCATTCGTAGCATCATTCACTCCACTTCCCTTTAATGTAATATTATCTCCTTGCAAAGTGTATTGCTTATGCACACCATTACATGTATTTATGAAGACATGCTCACTTCCCCACAGTACATCAGTCATCACGCTGCCACAGGGAAACTATAGCAACACACATCACCATTTTTCATAGATCAGTGTGTGAGATTACGAGAGTGAAAATAATTACTTTCAGACACTGGAAGCATGCGTATTGATCCTTGATGATATTGAGGAATCTTTACATATAAAGTGTTTTACTGTAAGAGGGGAGAAATGGATCATCATGACTGAGCTGAAACAACCGGGAGCTAATAATCGATGGGTTGATTAACAGGAAACTTAAATTAATTAGTTGCAGCCTAATTCAAACCTAGTCTGTTGATAGTGCGCTGTAGGCCAAGAACAAGTCACACATCTAAAGTAAGTTGTTGCATCCTTTTTTCAATCTGTACCAAAGCAACTCTGACTCAAACACTTAGTCATTTTATATCAATGCAGGAACAGCGAAGACAAGCTGAGCCTTCTCATCGATTCTACAGCGATTCTATTGAGTGACACGCCTCTCGTGCTCTCCGCCTCTTTCTCTCTGCTAAACTCGGCTCTTCTTCGACCCATACTTGCACAGTCATCTGTTACCAAGTAACAGTGCATCTGAACGGTCACCCACATAGCAACAAGCGCTCTGAGGATGGTCTGGCTGTGTACCTGTGTGTACTACATGTTGTGACTACAGGCTGAGCACATGACCAAAGCAGGAGGCTTCTTGACCATAAACAGAGAACATGAATTAAACACCGGCTGCCCATCCGTTGCAAATGCACCCGCGGCCTGTTTAGCATGGGAAGAAACACATCCAGCATGTAAGAGCAGCATGCAGACAGCCTCCACACACACACACACACACACACACACACACACACACACACACACACACACACACACACACACACACACACACTTAGTCTACTTGCTCCCCCCCCCTTTCCCCATTTCTTCGTTCCCTGTTTTCTTTGCCTCAGACACACTCCCATTTAAATAACACTCGCACTCGAATACATCCACAGACTCAAACACTCACTCACACAAACATACTCCCACATAAGGACACACATTAACTCTCACAATAGTGCAGTCAAAGTACATGTAAATAGAGCATGCACATTCTTCATACCTATAGTCTTCATCAACAACAATAGGGAGAAAACCCAGATCCAAATAATTGTGTTTCAAATGAGTACAGGAGTCTCACAGAGGAGTTGGCCGTGTGCCGGAGGAAGCGAACCATCTTGGTGTCAGATGCGGAGCAGGCGAGGGCCATGTAGCGGTTCCTGAAGGTGCCATAGATCTTGAGGTGAAAGCCAGGTTTGGCGGTGGGATTTCGGGGTTCTCGGACGGCCTCCACTCCGTAAGCGGACAGGTCGAAGTAGAGACTGTGGGCACGGATCTCTGGAGTGGGAACCTGAAGTGAAGAGAGAGAGGGAAAAGAAGAAAAGGATGGATCAAATCCTTTCAGATATGATTAAATAACACATTTGCAATAACCATCCCGGCTCCATCCTCATTCGAACACCTTGCTTTTAAACTGTCTGGTCCCAAACCCCTGGTCACTGCAGCCATTTATCGCCCCCCTAAACCCAACCCTGCTTTCCCCACTGAACTATCTGAATTCCTCACGCAGCTCTGCGCCATTTCCCCATCCATCCTGCTACTTGGTGACTTCAACATTCACGTCGACTCTCCTGACTCCACAAGCACCAAAGAACTCCTGGACATCTTCAACAATTTCAACATCACCCAACACGTCGACTTTCATACCCATAAAAAAGGACATACACTCGATCTGATCTGCACCTCCGGCATTACAATCTCCAATCTCACCAGCACTGACCTCATCATCTCCGACCACCTGGCTATCACCCTGGACATTGACATCCCCATCCCCCTTGTGAAGCAGAGTGCCATCATTACATTCCGGAACATCAAATCCATCAACCTCCCCTCGCTCTCCTCCTCTTTGTCTGCTATCGTCTCTGCCTCTGCCCCTATTCCGACCGCCTCCCCCACTGCTCTGGTCAATTACTACAACCATGCACTCTCCTCCTGTCTTGACCTCATCGCCCAAAAACCAAGCTTGTCTCCTTCACCCACTCCGCCCCCTGGTACACTGACCATCTCCGCCAACTTAAAAAGCAGGGCCGTCGACTCGAACGACTTTCAAAAAAAACTGGACTCACTGTTCACCTGGATGCCTTCAAACTCCACCTACAACAATACAATGATGCCCTCAACGCCGCTCGCTCCTCTCACTACTCTTCTATCATCCAATCCGGCTCCAACAACCCCAAATTGCTGTTCTCCACCATCAACAAACTCCTCAAACCCATAGACACCATCACCACTTCCTTCACCACCAGCAAATGCAACTCATTTCTATCGTTCTTCAATAACAAAATTACCCAAATACACAACCAGCTGGCTGCCTCCTCCTCCTCCTCCACTACCTCTCCCCCCACCCCTCAACATGACCCTCCCCCACCTTCATTCCACTCACTCTCTTCCTTCAGTCCAATCAGTGATACTGACCTCTCCAGCATGAAGACCACCACCTGCGCCCTCGACCCCATCCCCTCTTCCTCGGTCAAGGCCTGCCTCCCCTCACTCTCCTTCTCATCACAAACATCATCAACTCCTCACTCTCCTCTGGTCTTATACCCCCACTTAAGCTCTCTGCTGGCTCCCCTGTGCTGAAAAAACCTGGTCTTGACCCTAACATCCCTAACAACTTCCGTCCAATCTCCAACCTCCCATTCCTTTCCAAAATCCTTGAAAGACACGTTGCATCTCAATTAAAATCCCACCTCAATCTCCATAATCTCTTCGAACCTTTCCAATCCGGCTTCCGCTCCCTTCACAGCACTGAAACCGCCTTACTGAAAATCACTAACGAAATACTTCTCTCTGCCGACTCCGGCTTCCTCACCGTCCTCGTCCTCCTTGACCTCAGTGCTGCCTTTGACACGTCAACCATTCCGTCCTCCTCTCCCGTCTCCATCACGACGTTACATAACGTGACATAACTGGCCCCGCTCTCTCCTGGTTCACCTCATATCTCTCAGACCGACATCAATTCATTGCCATTAACAACTGTAAATCCTCCACCTCCCCTGTCTTTCACGGTGTCCCTCAAGGGTCTGTGCTCGGTCCCCTCCTCTTCATCACCTACATCCTTCCCCTTGGTCAAATCATCCGTCGTCATGGTCTCAATTTCCACTGTTACGCCGACGACACCCAACTCTACCTCTCATCCAAGACCATCACCTCAGTCACCCACTCCACTCTCACCGCCTGTCTAACCGAAATAAAATCATGGATGCAACTGAACTTTCTCAAACTCAACTGCAATAAATCTGAAATACTCATCATCGCCCTGACTCCTCACCCGTCCGCCCAAAGCATCACTCTCAATATCGATGGCTCCATCGTCACCCCCTCCACCCAGGTCCGCAACCTTGGCATCATCCTTGACCCCACCCTCTCCTTTCTCCCCCATGCCAACCACGTCACCAAAACAGCCTTCTTTCATCTCCGTAACATTGCACGCCTCCGGCCCTCCCTGTCCCCTGCCACCACTGAAATCCTCATCCACGCCCTCATTACATCCAGACTAGACTACTGCAACAGCATCCTCTATGGCTCCCCCAAGAAAATCATCAACAAACTTCAATATGTCCAGAACTCTGCCGCCCGTCTGCTCACCTCCACCCGTCGTTTCGAACATATCACCCCGGTCCTACAACAACTCCACTGGCTCCCAGTCAAATACAGGATGGACTTCAAGATCCTACTGCTCACTTACAAAGCCCTAAATAACCTGGCCCCCCCATATCTTTCAGATCTCCTCCCTCTCCACGCTCCAACACGCTGCCTCAGGTCCGCCGGCAAAAACACTCTGAAGATCATCAGGACCAAGCGCCGGACCTGGGGCGACCGGGCCTTCTCGGCAGCTGCACCTCCCCTCTGGAACACTCTCCCCATCCACATCCGCCAGGCTCCCACCCTACCTTCATTTAAACAAGCCCTCAAATCACATCTTTTCCAACTTGCTTTCGCCTGCTAACCCCTGCCCCCGATACGACTCACACAGCTTCCCCGTTGTTTTCCTCTATATATTTATTTTCTGTTCGTTTGTTCGTCTTGTCTGCTTTCTTCTTGTTTGTTCTGTTCGTCTCTTGTTCCCTGTAAGCGTCTTTGAGTACTGAGAAAAGCGCTATACAAATCGAAATTATTATTATTATTATTATTAAATATCCAAGGACCAGCAGTGAGATTGTCATATTTGATATCACCATTTTGGACAATAATATATCAATATATCTAGTAAATCTAATTATTGACATACATACATCCTATGATGTTATGTGATGAAAATAAATCCAACATTACTTATATACCATGTGCGCCTTTGGCGTGAGTAGCATCATTTGTAATCAGCCTGGCAGTGACTCCCCTTTTTCCCCTTAAAGCGACACTATGTAACTTTTCCCCTGTAGCGCCCCCTTCAGGTATCTAACGTCTGGTCTCGAGCCATATATGGCTCTTCAGGCTCGTCTGCTCCCAGCTGATCGCGACCGGGCTGCCGCTGATCAATACACGGTGTTCACCACACAGCAGCATGTCACTCCGTCTCTACGAGTCTCGTAGCGGAGCAAATAAAAAGTCACCTGTGAGGTGGACTGGACTATAAGACGTTGGGTAAAGCTGCCAGACAGCAAGTTGAACTACTTCCGCCGGTAGTACCGGGTTGGTCCCAACCATCTTACATTCAGCAGTATTCAGCCCACAGACCCCCGATGGCGGAGGCGCAAATCAACATATGAAAAGTCTTTGTAGCGGCACCATTTTTTTCAAGCTGTTATTTTAAGGTGGAAAAGTTACATAGTGGGGCTTTAAGCCAGAATTGATCCATTTTCTTTTCGATTACATAAACCAGCCACATTGGATCAAACGGCATTTAAAACCACCACCAAAGTAGATACCGGGGTAAAAGTGCCGTGACAGGGAGTGATGGGAGGGATGGGAGGGGACGACCAGCTCATAATCCTGGGAGGTAAATTCAATCATTACAGGAAACAGCCAGGGAGAAATGTCTCCAATAAAAAGCCTATAAAGAGAACCTTATATGAAAGGTTATAGTAGCAAAACAAATTGTTTCAATGTTCAACAATAGGGACGTGGAAGCTTTTCACCTCGATCTGTTTATTTGTTTTTCCAAACTAACCATTTTTTCCGTACAGATTGTCACTCAATTTAATCATAAAAGCAAAGTCAATCTCTATGAACAATACGATTATCAACATTAGCTAATATCTGCTTATCTGCGCAGGATAAGGAGCAGACTACTGTAAATATAATGTGTCTGCATTTTAATGTCCCAATCTCAATGAATGTAATAATTTAATTTAATCTGCAGTTTATTATATGACCTAACACATTTACCTCTGTGAAAGTGTTATATTTATCTATTTAGTGCTTAATTAACTCGAATGAATCACAAGCGTTATCGTCCCTGTCACCTGTCTCCATCACAGAACATCAGCTGCTCTCACCAAATTCAATGAGTAAATCAAAGAGGGCCAATGTTGATACTGACGGGATTCAACAGTCTGGCTGTCTATAAGAGAGTCAGATGTTGTGCTAGCTGCTATTGGCAAGTCCACGTCACTGTTTGCTCAACTTCACTGTAATACCCTGTGATATCCTGCAATATCCTGCTTCTACTGCCTTCATTCTTTACACAAACAGCAACCTGTTGATTATTGCCTCAGTGTTTGCACATGAGTGAATGCATCCATTAGTGTGTGTGCATGTATGCGTAACAGATGTGTGTCCCGACCTGTCTCTGGTCTAGTCTCTCTATAGATGCATTAGCTCCGTAGGCATGGCAGGACTCCACGGTGTAGTCGGAGCTGATGCCCAGCAATGAGCAGGAGTCGCCACACGACCCATCAGCCACCACGATCACACGTGGCCACTCGGTCCGCTGGATTCGCCGCAGGTATTCCTCTGTAAACTGAAGCCAGAGAAAAACAAAAAAATAAATATACAAATAAATTGAATTTACATTTTCATAGCTTTATTTTGAGTATTTCTGCATTTTTTGGTTATAGATTTACTTGTTAAAGCCCCACTATGTAACTTTTTCACCTTAAAATAACAGCTTGAAAAAAATTGTGCCGCTACAAAGACTTTTCATATGTTGATTTGCGCCTCCGCCATCGGGGATCTGTGGGCTGAATACTGCTGAATGTAAGATGGTTGGGACCAACCCGGTACTTCCGGTTGAGGAACAGGAAGTACTTCAACTTGCTGTCTGGCAGTGATTACCAACGTCTTATAGTGCCAGTACACGCTCGCAGGTGACTTTTTATTTGCTCCTCTACGAGACGAGTACAAACAGAATGACATGCCGCTGCAGCTGCCAAGACACCTGCTGGTAGTGCGCATCGATCAGCTGTTCGATCAGCTGTGAGGGCAGCCTGAAGAGCCATATATGGCTCGAGAGCCAGACGTTAAATACCTGAAGGGGGCGCTACAGGGGAAAAGTTACATAGTGTCGCTTTAAGTATTTTGTAAAATATTGTCAATTCACGTAACATATATAATATTATAACATGTTTTTAAGATAATATTTTCAGGCTAGTAAGACCAACATCAACTTCAAATACGTTTTACAGGTTAAAGGGCTGCAACTAATGATTATGTTCTTTGTTGATTCATCTGCCAATGAGTTAGTTCATTTCTATTTGTTACAGTTTGCATTATTACTTTTTGCATTATTACTTTATTTTAACGAAAGCATTCCACTGACTATTAATCTTATAAACAACTGAGTTGTATTGCACTATTCCATTACAATACATCAAAATGGGCTCCAGGGGTTGTGCTTGTCTTGACAAACAGTGCATCTCTCAGAGAGATTTATTTATGGGCTTGTGTGTGCATCACTGGCCATGAGTAAACAGCAGGTACAAACAGCAGGTACTTGCCTGTTCAGAGGTGGAAATAGAGCTGGACAAAGCCAATTGAAAGGATGAAAGGGAGAATAAAATGGCCTTTCAGGGGCTGCACTGGCTCAGATCCTGAGAGATCTATGTAGAATTCATTAAGAATGCAAATAACAAGTCATTTAAAAGACCCCTTTTTGTATGTTCAAACCCTTTATCCACCGGCTGGGTGAAAAAAAAGCTTTCATCACACGTGTCCTGTAAGATATAAAGATATAATATATAATATAGGAAACTTGGCAATGCAAACTGAAGTTGGTTGTCATCATTGACCTGTTTGACCTTGTTTTCCACGCTCTAAAGGTTGTGTGGCCAAGTGCCAGACAACAGACACATGTCATTGAATATGCATATAGCTCGGGGATACCCTCAAGAACATCTGTTGGAGAGATGTAATTAAATCCGTAGCAATCTAAAATGGATTACATTTTTAAATCCATTTAATGTTGATGACATAATATGTGTGTTCTATGTTTGGTAGAATACTATATATATGGACATTTTTCTACAGAAAGTCAAATATAATGATGACTAAAAAACACGATGTTCCTATGTTTCATGATGTTTGAAGGGGCGGCACCATGACGAGCATCGAAAGGCTCTCTAAATGCTAGAGAGGGAAGATGTGAACTGTAGTTAGCAGCCCTGCTCAAGGACATAAAACAGACTTCTCGGTCAACATCCCTGCTGATAGCATCAGATACCTGCTGAAGTGGAGGCACGCACCAGCTGCTTTTCTTTGACCGCTGCCACTCAGGCAGGATCAGGTTTTTACAGACATGCACAGTCATTACAAAATGAGGGTTGAGTCTTTCTCTACTCTACTTTCGGATCAGCGTATCGTTGATGACATTTCTGAGAGAGGAAATTGAAGTTATACAACATATAATTTATAGCCTATATGTCAGAGTGGCACATGCAGATTATGTTGAGCATAAAGCCCTCCCTATTGTATTGACTTAACACGCTTGAGGTATCACTGTTGCATACTGAGCGATAATGGTTATCCAAACTGTAAAGAAGTCAGTAAGAAGGCTCTACCTTGGTTCCCAGCTGCACCTTGACGTCCACCTTTAGTTTCTTCTGCTCCAGGATGCTCAGCAGGTACTCCTGAAACACGCCTATCCTGGTGAAGAAATGCTCGTTGTGCCAACAGCCCTCCATGTTATCAAAGTCCACTCCGAGTCTCAGCAGAAACTTCACACTCCGGGGATCCAAAGCGATCTGCTGGGGCCGGCAGAGCAAGGCATTCCGGTGCCTCTCATCCAGCACGGTCAGTTTCAGCACCTTACCGGAGCGGACAGCGACCAGCGCGGCGGTCAGCCCCACAGGTCCCGAACCCACGATGAGCACCGAGATCCTGGCCCGCCACTGTCTGAATCCGTCCAGACTCACTTTGACCACCACGTACACGGCCACCGCTACCAAGGTGCTCAGAGCAGTGTCATAGGCGAGAGCGCGGAACCTGTCCTCGGCGTTTCCCCCGATGTCGCCAACTCCAGCATGTTCTGGCTGCAACCCGTTCATCCCGCGCGCAGGAAATACACCGTTATGTGTGTGTGTGTGTGTGTGTGTGTGTGTGTGTGTGTGTGCCTGCAGGTGTGTCCGCCCATATCAATCAGCCCAGCGTCCTATAAACATCGTTGCATTCACTGAAAGAGAAGCAGGCTGTATCCAACCAGTCGAGACTTGACATGCGTCCTCTTTGCTCTCTCTCTCTCTCTCTCTCTCTCTCTCTCTCTCTCTCTCTCTCTCTGTCTCTCTCTGTCTCTCTTTCTTTCTCTCTCTCTCTCAGCAGAAAATGAGCAGGTTAATGTATCAGCAATATATGAGCAAGGGTTTAAATCAGATATGTTTTTAATTGCCAGGATTTGGTCATTGGAAACTCCACAGGCATTGGGTGCACAAACAACGTTATGTGATTCATTATTGGTTCGACGTCATCATAATCGTGTTGATATCTCATTACTTTCAGAGGATATATGGACAAATGCACATCTAAGGGGTGTTGCTTATATGCTAAGACATATGCCTTCCAAATCACTTGGCCTATCCTCACCAGATTGCTAGCATATGTCCAAACACCATTCGTCATGAACATTTAAATGTTGCACCCAATGACCAATTGTCTTCAAATGTGGCATAGTATTCGCTTGGACCTGCTCTACAAAAGAAATAATAATGCCCATAAGCTCCACCTACATAAATCTTCCGCCATTTTTAATTTAGTAAAACACTAGCTTTTTCCAACTCTTCCTCGATGTTGGCTCCGATTCATACGTAACTTTCTGTGGGTCATCATTGGTTCAATTTTATCAAAGATCTGAAAACGTGTTGAAATCCCATTGCGTTCAGAAGCGAAAGATCAATTAACGTTTAAGGGGTGTGGCCTAATATGCAAAGACACATAACTTCCAAATCACTTGGTCTATCTTCACCAAATTGCTAGCCTATGTCCCACATATAATTTACATAACACGGTCTATACTTCACGTATATACACATGATGCATGTAGAAGTTTACATTGTTACACCGTCAAACGATTTAAATCTGCTCCTTGTCATGCTTGATATAATTCAAACCCTGAGGATATCAACATGCCTATTTTCATTCATAGTCAAAGCGCCACCTACTGGCGAAAGAAAATCAGTGTCACGAACGGTAAAACGATCTGCTCCTAGGTAACTCATCGGATAGAGTTCCCATTTGGTCAGTACAATCTAAACAGTTATGAAACGAAGAGGCTTTTCCAGCATCACACTCCAAAAAGGGAGAAACATCAAACTCGTTGCCGGGTCCGATGGTGGCAGATGTCCTTGGCCGAGTGAACCGGTGTCCAGCAAGTAGCCTCGACATGCGTAGATTGTCGAGGGCCCAATCAATGCTGCTCGCAGCTATAATTGATATATTATATATATATTTCTCGCTCTTTCTCTTTCTCTCGTCAGCAGCGCATACAATTTTCTGCGTAAAGGCATGCTACTCCTATTTCACAATAGTAATGCTCACTTGGGCATGGAAAGAAAAGTGCTGTAACAAACAGAAGGTGGTGAATATGATTAGATAATGGAAGGCAACCCAATCAGTTTGAACTTGCTGGCGAAAGAATACGAAAAAAGGCCAGACAGAAAAACTGCTTGTAGAAAGTTTCACATCCTCTCAAATCATCTTTTCCGTACCAATTACCATCAATTCTGACTTTTGTTTCGACCCTTTTTAATTTCCTGTCCTCTCGGAACTAAAGGAAGCAGTGTCTGTGAACACACTTCACCGTGGTGACGGCTCCTCAGCTGTCAAGGCCAATTTATATGAGATGCATGTGTGTGCTGCTGATAGAAATGGATTGCAATGAGCAGAGAGAAGTGATGCTGCAGTGGGACTGTGATGGACAAGTAACCAGTCCAGACAGAGTATCCAGAGCACTGGTTTCCCTTTACTCTTATTTGTTGAGTATATGTTTAAAATCGTCACACGTGTGACACCATATTTAATTCATTACGCATTACTCAAGTAAACTTGCACTTCACTGTGTTTCCCTGTATGCTGATTTTTGCATTTCACAGGAATTCATTCTTGGACCCTGAAATCCCTCAAAGAAATAATTATTTAAGAAGCCTGACAAATAAATGTATGTTTTGCTACCAAATAACAGCATCAAGTATCATATTCCTTGATTGAAATACCGCAACATTTTCTCCTCTACTGCCACCCCATATGACCCCAATGCATCAGACGGTTTAGCATTTTAAACAAGGTTCTGACCTGTAAACACATTTGAGCACTGCTAATAAAATTAGCATTTTGAAGGTGCATTACTCCTGATATAAGTCAAAGCCTTGACAGGAGACATGTTTGTCTCTGTGTCTGGACAGAAGAAAAGTGAATATATCATAAATACATTTGTATCCCCTGCAATCCATGGCAACTGCAGGGAGAAAGACAAACACGGAGAGGCACATGGGGGTGATAGCATGCCTTCACCAGTGATGGGTGTCCACCTCTGGTGCCTAGCAACGATCTATCCCGCCAGTCCAAATGAAAAGAGAAATTAAGCTTTAATTACAGTTAAGCCCTGCAAACTGGCAGACAACCAGATACAAGCACTTTCCCCAAAAAATAGTGGAGAATGCTCACCTGGAAACAAAATGAGCTGAAACATTATATAAAAGGGGACTTATCACAATCTTACGATTTGATCTTAATGCAGAATTAAAGACACATTCAAAGCACAAGGGGCTGAGAACCTACTGAAACCCTTAACACATTAATAACCTGCATGACTAGACATTCTTATTTGTGTGTATATTTTTGTCCTAAATTGGGATGAATTGAGGAGTATCGTCACACGAGCATGAAACAAACCACTGGAAAACAATTAAGCAGCAGCACTTTTCCTCTGATTTCCATGTTGGCATGCTAATATATGCAGTTACACAGAAGCAGTGGAGATAATCCTTCCACGAATCCTCGGGTTTTGAATGTGATAATGAAACTAAGTGGATCCATAACACATCCTGCTCTGACAATGCCCCGCCTGAACAAAGGGAGCACAGAGAGCAGGTATTTATCAGCGTTCCCAGATCTTGCAGCCAGGGACCATGCATATATCCGGTCATTATAAACCCTTGACATAATGAATACAAACCCTCATTGTCAGGGAGTTCAGGCCAGATTAAATCAATAGTCACATATGGGTCAGTGCCAAGAGAATGGGATAAGGCCACCTATACATTTGTAGTCTTCATAACGTCTTTGGCTAGTGTGGAGACGTTAAAGTGAAACGTAGTATCATCAAGTGAGTTTCATCTTTTAAGATTCAAAGAACCAAAGCACAGATCAATTCAAAGCGAGCAGAACGTGTTACTGCTAACTTGTAACAACCATAGACTGCAATGAATCCAAAATGAAATGTTACTTCAGTCAATTACTTCTCAGGAACCTCAGAGTAAAACTTGTAGTTTATTATGTTTTTGACATTTTATTGAGCTTTTATTTGATCTGTGACGTTCACCTAGAGCGAAGCTTTTCCTTTCATTTCAAGACCTTGGATAAGCAAACGTCACCACTGACAGTGGCAAAACACATTGCAGGTCAAGACAAAATATTGAGCTTAGTTTTTCTCAGGGAGAGGCAAATAAATGCCTGCAAATGAAAAAGAAATGAAAAAAGGAAATGGTGCAGGTCATATTTAAGTGTTGAAAGTGGTACATTTAGGAGGAAACCTCCGCTCTAATTCAGTATTTGCACTGCCAACTTGTCCAGCTGGGTCTCAAGCAGTGAGCCTTCAGAGCTGACAGACTGAAACTGTGGTAACGTGCAACAAGCACACGCGATAACCACAAGGAACAGATCAGATCGCCATGGTTACTCGGTGTAATAAGGTCAGTGTGTGACGCTGGTTGCTGCCATCTTAGCACACGACTGGAAGGTTTCCATCAGCAATCAGTGGCTGCAGATCTAGTATGTTTTGTTGCTTTGAAGAGAACATCGATTCCAGAATTGTCTATTTTCATCCGACGAGTACACATGAATCACACAGTGGGCAATCTAAAACTTTAATGAAGCATTTCATGGCACATTTACAGATTGTACTTTATAATAAACTGTTTTCCTGCTGAGAGATTTTTGAATGACCCCAAAAAAACTATAGTCTAATAATAGTCCAATTTAGGAGTCCATTTGAAAAACTAAATTTATCTTACGCAACTATACCGGCAACTGTTGTAACAAACACTTTGTTTTCTTACTAAAGAATAGTACAGGGACACATTTATTGGTGTAATTATCCATAGAAACCTCAACATGCACATATAACTGGATCTGCATCGATTTCAGCACGTAGACTGCAATCTTCCATGTGTAATAAAACGTACACTACTGGAGCTTTTCTGACTAACATTGTGGAAGTAAAAACATGTTCTGTTACGATGGGCTTTCACAAGCTAAACCAATTTACTGTTCAACATTTCCTGCATCATGACCATGTTCTCAAGAAGGACCGAATGAGGGTGACTATTATTGGCATGACAGCATCGGTCTCATAAGACTCGAGGGTTGTCGAGTGTCCTCCACCTCAACCAGAGATATTTCCATGACCACTCTGATTGTATACAACAGGTCTTATTCCCTCAGATTGTGTTTAAATAATGTATTTTCCCAGATCCCACAAAAATACAGATGTACTTGAAAGCCCTTGATATACAAGAGGTTAGGACATCTCTGCTCAGCCACACGGTCAGAACCAGATGGGTTTGTGATACAACGGACCCGACCGCCTCGGTGTAGGTTAAACTGAAGGTACACGTTACAGAGCGTTGTACTCCACACACTTTGACGGCACAGTCGTGAAGTGCTTCTGGCAGATCGTCATGAGCCTCTTCAGTCCCTGTAGAACCAAAGATAAAAAGCAAAAGGCAATTAAGTCAGGAATTAAAAGCAGAAACATTGGTCAACTATATCCCACCTGGTGGTACATTTCTCAAACTGCCTCGCAGCATATTTAGATTTTATAAACACAAACAGCATTTCTATAATATGTATGTCAGGATTACGGTGTTTTGGGAGATATATATATTGATAGGAGATAGCTTCTAGTAACTAATGAATACAACCAGCCAATAACCTCAACCCTGACCTCCTCTAGAAACCTCAGCATTCAGATGAATACAAATGATTGAGCTACGACAGGTGCAGTGACGGCACATGGAGAAGAAGAATGCCGCAAAACGTGCATACCCTAAATATTGACATCGTTAGCAGGGTTTGGCATGGGAGGTTTCCCTCATGAATCCCAGTCATACAATTACGGTGAGAAGAATATGCATATTTCTGATTTAAATAATGGAAAACGTCCACGGAAAGTAAAGTTAAGAACTAGTGAACTTCTACTTAGAGTGGGAGTCCTGGCTGATTTAGGATGTTTGTTTGAGTGAAAAGAATTACATTGGGCTTTGAGTTTAATATAGTATATTTTTGGATAAGTTACCACAGACACACAATTTGTAATAATGGAAATATATACATTTTTTTATATAATTTCATCAGTAGCTCAGTTCAGGCTCAATCCCCATTATGTGGCTTCTTTAGCGATTGGTTGTGACTTAACAGACATTCATGTACATTAAAATGTTCAAGATTGTCACTTCAAGTAATCAAAATCTGTCAAATAAGCCTGAATATAACATTTAATTTATCTTGGAAATGTTGGCACATGACAGCCAACTTGACGCCCTTAAATCTTGAGGATACAATGAGCAAGAAAATAATACAATCCAACAATGACTGAGTAATAGTCTTGCAATTATTATGACCTTAAATTTGAGAGTTACAGTTTTAGAAATAATTCTGAAACCAATAGAGATGTATACGCCATCTGTGTTATAATCTCAGGGCGTCTCACCTGGATGTATTTTCTCTGCGTTTCATCGTTGAGAACGTGGGCGACGTGTTTGGAGAAAATCTTCTCTCGCCCAGTACGAGCGTGGATTCCCACCATGGTCACACCGATTGGCCAGGGAGCATTGCCAATGGCCATCTGCAAGTAGGAATCATTTGCCTGGACAGAAGATTGGATTAAGTCCATACATTCGTACTTTAATAGAAAGGGTCTAACATGGTCAAAGACACTGTTATAATACAGGTAACACACCTTGACATATTCTCTCTCCAACATGAATTTAATGATGTCCGTGATTGACTCTTTGATGTCAGCTGGTAAATTCTGAAAAAGATTAAAGAGAAATTAAACTTATTAGAAATTAATTTAAAAATAATTAACCAACACATAGTAAACGGCATCAATGTGGCTTGTTTTTACTCTCCACAAATGCTACCTTCTTCCTGAGCTTTCTGAAGAGAGGTTTCAGGTAAGCCTCCGTCTGTGAGTGAGTGGCGCTGGCCAGCTTCCCCTGAACACTTCGCTTCACGTGATCCTTTCGGCTGTTCAGATCTTTCGCCCAAACACCAAGTAGAAACTAGAATACAAGAGAAAACATACATGTTTCAACATAAGTCACCTTCAGGGTGGTTAGGGACAAAGCAGCTCCACAAACATGCAATAGGAAATAAGAAACAGGTGTGCTCTATCGTGTAAAGGGGGTTCCTCAAGTATATTTACATATTGTAGGAGGAGCTACCTCATTTATTCGGTTATTTAACAACCACATTAGAAAAGAAATGTGTTCAAAGGGTTGTGTACAGTATCAAAGAGCATCTGTGTTTTTTTTTATGAGGTAACAGCTAGGAAGAGTCAATTTGATGAAGAGTTCAGTTGGATAATGCATACAAAATGCCAAATGTCTAGAAAACCGTTTTATAAAGACACAAACCGTTAACTTTTACACAATACGGATTATATTTAATGAATAAATAGATAAAAACACCCCTGGCTTCAACTGGTTCCTTAAGGAGGAGACTGCAAGTGATAGATGTGATATCTTAAGTTGATGTTAAATGAACATAATCAGAAATATATTAAAGGGAAAAAAAATAGTAAAATACAATATAGAAAAGTTAAGGAAAGAGGGAAGACATATAGGTAATCTACGTACTTGGACAATAAATTCTACACAAAGTCAGATAATGAAGTTTAAATAAAAATCAAAAAGGATCCAAGAAGCCTCTTTTCAACAATGAGCCGTTTTGTCCTAAAATACCCTGAACTCATGTTGAAATGCAGGTCAATTCATTTTGTTTTGTTTTTGGGCTACGAGTGTGCAACCATTTTCCTGTATTGACAACGTATTATAAATACATCTGGAAGGTTTATACAACATGACATTATTTCTTCTCGTTAAAAAACCCACCGCAATAAAAATTCCAAAATAACATTTATTATATCTTCAGCTATTTAAGAACAATGCACATCAACACTGTATATTGAAAACTTCCTAAATAGCAGCCACAGTTCTGTCAAATGTTTTATCCAACAGCCTCCTCCAGATAGGTAGAGCAGGATTTTCTTGCCTTACCCTCAAAAACTTGTCGATAAGATCCTGGTCTCTATGATCATCTCCTCTGCCCAGGGTGCTACCAAGAACCTGAAGGAGAGTTTCAGTATCAAACAGAAACTCAATCACAACCACAGCTCACTGGAGAGCACAGCCCATAACCTGGTGGAACTCCTCCACATGTTGCACCTCACAGCTTGTGGCACAGAGTGAGTCAATGGTTATTCTCAAATTGCAAAAGCGTGATCCTGTAAACTGTTTTGTCTTAATTATGTAAAGTACCTCCAGCTCTTCTATAGTGGTGTGTTCTTCATGCACTTTCAGGTCATGCTGCGTGTCCACTTCTCCCGGATCTGCTCCTCCAACAACCTCATTCAGGTACTGCAGGTCAATCTTGTCCATGGCCGTTTTGAGGTCATTCCTCAAGCCCTACATGCAGAGCCAGTGTGAAAAAGTGTCAATCAGCAAGCTGTGCTAAAACATTAAATCAATAACAATATTAAAGGAATCACCTCCTCTATTCACCCATAAACAACATTACTCAGGTTCCCTACTTCACAGAACGTGTCTCGACACAGTATGATAAGATGGGCGTGACTCTCCATATCTCTGCTGGACGGTGTGTCCCACTCAAAGACTACGTTGTCCTACCTTGTTTACTTCTGGGGTCAAAATCTCAATCTTCCTGAGTCTCTGGAAGGCATCGTAATCGGACTCTCCAAACAGTCGGACGGGTTCCCCTCGTTCTCTGAGCCGTCGAACGGCCTATACACACACATAGCAATGCAAAAAGCTCGTTAACTTTTAGGAAAAGAAAAGAATAACTACTTTGAGGGAAGGGTAGTAATTGATATGGACTCACTTCCTGCCGTGACAGTGTCATCGGCAGCTTCTCTTCTGTTAGTTCCATTTCTGACACTGGAACCGATGAGGTTGATGGCTCATCTTCTTCTTTCTTTTCAAGCTTCAGGACAACATGGAGGAAACATAAATATACTTATTATTGAATGAATTGTTCAAAGGTTCATTAAATTATATTGAAAGATTGCTCTTTATGAGACAGAGCAAAACATATATAACTTGGATTTGTGAAAAGCATCAGCAAGTGTTGATGAGATGAGACATCAGGAGTGACTCGTCGATGTGTTTGAATGAACTCATTAATGTTGTGTTTTTGAATACTGGATGCGCCACATGAAGTCTAATCACAGGTAAAACATATTCAGTAATTCTTTTTTTAAAGGAAACTCAAAGTATGGAGCCAGATCATGCTTTCATAGGCACATGCATCTCCACACTCTTAGATTGTGGTATAAAGAGCACAATCTAAAAGAACAATTAAAAAGAACAGCCTTACAAACAGACAATGGCCCTTGCTCAAATAAACACAGTGTGCAAAGAACATAGCTTAACATGTTAGACTTGCACAAAGTAGAACAGAAATGCAGTTTGCCAAAGAGCAACTATGCAAATCAGGAGAAACACTTAGAAGGTCTAAATATAAAAAGCTGCCATCACAGATTATGTGCAAAATAATAGGTGCAGCTTTGTAAAATAATAATTGTATTTCAGTTCAGTATACCATGCTGAAATTCACACAATGTCTGTGTCCCACTTCATGGATTCTTTTCCTTGTTCCCTTGCTTTCTGACAAGTGACTGTTGCAGAGTTTGTAATTAGGTTGTAACACATAACTGGTCCGCATGTAGGTCAGATGTCATAGTGGTTGCTGCATATACAAAAATAATTGTTAAAAGCATAAATATTGACAATGGTGGCGTATTGGAAGCACAAGGAGCATCCTCAAATTCATATAGTGTAGGTGAATTTGAATAATTCATGTTTTCATATGAATTTCTGTTAAAGGCTAGACCATGAAACTAATTCAACTTGTAAAAAGAAAAATGTAACACTTTACAAAATGATTTGGACTAAATGCATCAAAATATGCAGAGGAGAATTGGCTGACTGTTCCATTAGCACAGGAGGCCCATAATGAAAGGAGGTTTACTGATTGAGTGAGATGTGAAACATTTCATTATCTCCTGCCTTTATAGAGTTATTGCTAACCTGCATTGGAAAATATAGATGTCTCCACCATGTTATTTCTGCTTTTATCCTCACTGGTTTTAGAAATTGAACTTTCGGAAAGGGTGCCAAGGAAGCAGAAGCCTCTGGGACACAGTGTGTCTTGTCCTTTTTTCATGCATCCCGTCAGCTACTTTCACTGTGCAATTCCATACCTGGATCTCAGAAGACTCTCTCTGAACCTACAGATGCAGGCAGCAGAGGTATGTTGGGGAAGAACAGCACACACAAACACCAATGTACACCTGGGCATCAACGCCTGACCTTATTTAGTTTCCTAACAAAACGTTTAAACTACAGTATTAAGTGCGTGTCACTAAACATGAGATACAACTCCACTGAAGAAAGGCAGTGATTTATATGCGTTTGTGTGAGAGTAAGAGAAAGAAATCAACCTTATATCCACATCTTTTGAAGTAATCTTCTTGTTCCTTGCGTGCCAGGTCAGACCTTTTAAAGAATTTTTTGGAGTCCTGGAAGCAGAAAGAGAATTGAGTTCTTTTATAATTCTATTCAAACTCGATGTATAACACAATGAAATGATCTGGTGGTAGAGCAGAGAGTGGCATAACAGACATAGTCTCACAGCAAATACATTCCTTCTCTTATGCTTTGATTGTAGTGTACATATCTTTAATATAAAATAACAAGTAATTTACCAAACATAAACGGAGCAAACTGTACTACATGGAAGCAAATATCTGCCGTGCAGTAGGTGTGGCTTTTCTCCATTATAAGATGGATCTGGATGCAGATGTGAACAACTCTGCATCCATGCAGTAACAGAACAAACAGGAATGTGTGTTTATTTCAGTTATGTGGGACTGATCTTTTTTGATTGGCCACAACAACATTACACTTTGTGATTCTAATAAACATTCTCTGACCATCGTATTTAATACAGCAGAGGTAAATATTTTAAGCCAGCATATTTTTTATAATTCTCATTTAAATCTGTGTTATTTATTATCTTTGAATGGCTTGTTACAGAACTATTAAAGCAAATATTATCACAGGCGTAGTTACAGAGTATTTCCTATGATATATTGTATTTAAATAACATAATTTAGAACGAAGCTTATGAAACTGAAGACGGGATACCGCTGCGTGCTTGTTGCTTCACTCTCTGATGGAGGAAGTCACTTCTAGTCTGCTCGGATCAGATAAAACCAGCACCGCCACTGAGCTACTCGAGTCCCTTCAGCCGACAGCAAGCACAGCTAACGCCATTGTATTGAACTATTCCCGTAATAACAATATTAAAGTAGATTCCATAATATCTGCCCCCATGGTGGACGTCTCACATTAACGCTACTTTCATGTTCTCGCTACTTTCGTTTAGGTTAACCTAGCATTGCTATGTTCAGTCTATCGTCTGTCTTACTATGGTTCACGTTTAAGTTAACCAACATTACATCTTGTGATGCAGTCCAATGCTGTGCAAATACATACAGGTTAGCAAGACATGGAAACCTGAGGATTTAGAAAAGACTGATTTGAATTAGCAAGCTAAGTTAACATGTTAGCAAGTGTCGAGTTACCGAGCTAACAAAACAAAGGACAGCCACTCACGTCAACAAGGTCTTTGTCTTCGATGAGTTTTCTCTTCCTCGCGATCTCAGCTTTTATGATATCCATGTCAATGACTTAACTGTGGTCCTTATTCGTGTATTTCGACTAAATATCAACACATGTAGGAGGACCGTCGCAGCTACACTCGCGACACTTGAACCGGAAGTTAACCTCGAGGCCGACATGGCGTTCACAATAAGAGTCCTCATTTAATCAATGTATGTTGTTTTGTTGATTGTTTTTCAAAATAAAAATCTACAGATTGGATCCACGGACCAATTAAGTCAGCTACTTAAGTATTTAGTCTTCATACCAACATCCAGCTTATCATTTAAGGACCAAATGTTCTCCTTTGACTAGATTTTAATCAGACTGCAGATGCTCGAGTACTATAAAGTGTACCCGGCATTTGTATCCTACAAGTATCTTCTACAAAGAACAGGAACTGAAAAAGAGTACACCATTTTGAAATTGTTTTAGTTTGATAATTTATAATTGATTTATTGAAATGATGTCAAAAGAAACACCATCTTAACAGACCTGCACTTGTCATACGTGACTCAACCTATCAGTGACCTGAAGCATTAAGGTCGTGACTTATGAGAAGGATATCCATCCACTGATGCACAGCATACGCTTCAGATATGAAATAGCATATCTTCACTATGCTTAAAGAAAGAGTATGTATATGCAGTCGGAGACTTGTCTATAACATATAATATAATATCTTTACGTAACAGTCAAATGAACTGGAAAAAAACAACTCACCAAATAGTTAGACATACATTCGAAATGGTCATGTAATTATGATGTTGTATCTTGGAAATAAGTCGCCCTAACAATAATACATTTCTTAATAATGTAAGAATCCAGAAACAAAGTTTATGTTTAAAAGTCTGATATCATTAGCCTATTGCTTTTGTTCTCGAGCCAGTCCATTGTTTGGACACCACAGTGGCAAATGTGTGACTCGACCTTTTAGATGAGAACATACCATCAGGTGGCGCAAAGGGATATGTGACGAATTTCTAATATTAAAGTCATTAATGGATTTGCATGGCGAACAGGAAGAACCAGCATCCTTTGGGGGAACGAGAATACATCCTGCTATAGTATTTATCAGCTCCGTTTAAACTAAACACGGTGAACATGTTTCGAAGACAGGATCTGTAGCGCAGCCTGGGGAGAGATTTAACTGATTAATAAGGCAGACGGACAGTGATGCCGGGAGTGGGTCTATAGTCACAGATTTAATCTTTTCTGAAGAGCGATTTTCGACTACGCGGCTGACTGTAGACTAACGTGATATCCCTCCTGAAGATGGAGTTTGGGGAAAGGAAGAGAAGAAGGAAGTCACAGAGCTTTAAGCTGGTCACGGATGAAGGTAGGCTGCTGGATGAATGCAAGACGCGCGTCTGTGTCTGGGTGTTTGTCTGGCGCCGTGAGCCGGCAGAGACGACCTGTAAACAAAAGCGACGGACACGACAATGCCCGTAATCGGTGCCCCGGTTATAACCAACGGACCACCTTAATCATTGTAAGTCGCACGTGTGAAAACCTTCCTGGACATCAGCCTCAACATAGATTCAAGAATTAATCGATTATGCTAAACGAATAGTCAAAATTATAAAAAAAAAAAAAAAAAACATGTTGTCCATTAACATGCAACGTGCAGCTTGAATTGCTCACTTTCTGCTGTAGCTATATGTAGCTATATATAGGGCACCTCTATTGGATACACTTCTTCATACCACCTACAGGTGGTGGCTTCTGCATGGGATGGGAGGGGGCCGGGGGAGGGCTTTGCTTGACATCACAGTAATCCCTTTCATTCTGCACAAGCTTCATCATTGCTACACATTTAGCTGTTTGTCTTGCAGATTGTGTCCCTTCATATATGATGAACTCTAGCCTCACCGATGTGCCTAAAGATGCTGCTGTTCCTGATGGTATGTGCCCTTGTAAGGCATAACTTCTATGATATATTGAGGCAGATCTCACTGACATTCTTCTTTCTCAACATAGTGTGGCTGGGGGACGAGGGCGTGGAGATCAAGAGGCAAATCACAGGAATGATGAGGCTTCTGAGTGATAAGACCGGCAGGGTATATCATCGTGTCGTCACAGAGCAGGAAAGCTCTACAAAGGATCCTCAGGACAGGCATCCGACCTGGGTACATCAGCCTGTAACTTCATCTCTTGTATCAGAGGACCACCAGAGCAACAGCTGGAACTCTGCAGGGGACCCAGGCCCTTCACCGTCATCCATTTCCACCCCCATCCCCAACGGTCTAAGTTGTGGCCAGTGCAGCACCCGCTCCAAAGCCCTGAGAAGCTTCCACAATACCATGGATACGATCAAAGTGAATGAAGATAATGGTAGGATACCAAAGCAGGATTGAGGAAGAGAAAACTAAGAGACACAACTTTAATTTCCTCATGACAAATGATGCTAATAGAATAGAGATGAGACAGTGTTTTGTGCTGCACACCATACCAACCTTTTGTTGTAGAGGTATATAGACATAGGTATTTGTGTATAAAGCAGGCAAGATACTAGAAAGTCAAACACTGTTCTGTCATTCACATTTTGTTGTCAATGACATCAAAAGAAAGCACTTTTTACCCATATGAGTATGCATGTTTAAGCAGAGTATCACTTACCAACGGCCTACGGTCTTCCCTGCAGATGTAGGCCCTCCAGCTGCGACCGAAGCCCCCTGCTGTATGTGTAACTGTAAGGGCACCTTACAGGCTATTTTGCAGGAACTGCGTGCCATGAGGAGGCTGATGCACACTCAAAAAGGTAAATGGATGAGCATGAACATTCATATACTGTGACAAAGTGAGAAAGATATGTGAATATCTATTCAATATCTATGTGAATATCAATATATGAATGTCTTTTTCTAGCATCCTTGGAAAGACAGGGAGAAGCAGTAGCATCATGCCAACCCTGTCTTTGTCCAGTCCCCGCCGCTCACCGTAGGCCTCGCACAAGGAGGCCAAGCTCCAAAGTGGCACCAGTGAATGTCTCTAGTACTAGAAGAGCTGCTCTTGGCCCTCTGGCGGCATCACCACTTATAGATGCACCTGCAGAATTTGGAAAGAGGGAGGAATGTGAGAAAGAGCTAGGCTCATCGCCACCCATCAGTCACTCTGTCTCGTCTGAGGTTTCTCTGCTACCACCTCAGAAAAATCCAGTAACTATTGACAACAGACACCATCCTCTCTTTAACCAACTAAAGGAACATCAGTCAATAGAGGTAATCTGCATGTTATTTGAAATGTACACGTTCAGCTTACTGCACTCCCACAGAAACAGAATCATGAACTTGAATTTATTCATTCTGAAGAATGTATTCGCAAAAGTTTTATGTGTGTATTTAATCTTTCTTTCTTATTATCTAATGCATATCTGAAAATCGTATGATGGATTTGGTAGTTGAATTCATCTAACTACACAATGTCTTAAATTTCTTCCAGCTTTTTTAAAATATGCATACAAAACTATGGCAATTGTTTGATTATGTATTATAAAAGTTCTCTTTTTAATATGTTTGACTATGTTAAAAATCGTCGCCAAGTGACATACTTTGTTGCTAAGGATAACCGTTGTTTCCCCTTACCATTTTGGATATCAAATCATAATTTTGGGAAGGTATGAGGTATTAATTTGTGCACGATCATCCTCATGCTTAATTGTACATTCAACATTACGCTAATACGCATGACAATGACTTCTGTAGAGAAGTTTCTGTGTTTGTATTCTCTTTTTCCTCCCAAGAACAGAATGTATCTTGTGTTTGAATTTATCATTTTTCCCCCAAACTTCAGAATTCAGGTGTTATTTGTTTATTTTTCAGTCTGAGGTGCGTCTTGCAGAGGATCATAACGTGTATATCTCAAAAGCTCAGCTAGACTCTATTCTGGTCAACTATACACGCTCTGGCAGCCTGCTGTTCAGGAAACTGGTGCGCATCAATATATTGCAAAAAGCCAACTCATTGGCCCTTTGGTTAACTTTGTAGTCATGTGGCACCTCTGGTTACTTACATTTAAAAACCACAACACACATACTCATTAATATAGCTCACAAAAGCCTCAAAATGTTTGTAATGTGGAGCTGTGATGTGTCTAGGTGTGTGCCTTCTTTGACGATACGACGCTGGCTAACTCCTTGCCTAACGGTAAAAGGAAGAGAGGGCTCAATGATAACCGCAAGGGCTTGGACCAAAACATTGTGGGCGCCATTAAAGGTAACAAACAACCTTATCTGTTTCTTTGTACCAGAGTACAACAATGGCACATAAAAAAACCCATAAATGAATCATTAATGTAGTTGTGTGAACTGTGTCCAGTGTTTACAGAGAAATACTGCACTGAACATAGAATAGAGAAGTTGCCTGGCCCACGAGACTGGGTTCAGATCCTTCAAGATCAGATCAAACTTGCCAGGAGGAGGCTGAAAAGAGGTACTGCTACAGAGTATGCTCCTAGATTGCTACCTTATTTTCTTTCTTTTACTGAAATAGCTAGCAGTGAATGTGCTCATATACGTCAACTACCAAGTTGTCAAAGAGGAGGAGGCCTTCTTTGAACGTAAACCGTGTTCTTCTTTTGACTCCTCAGATGCTGCAGAAACAGAAGTCTTAAATGAACCTTCCACAAGTATGAACCTCATATTAATATAGCAACTGCCACACACACACGCACACACACCTACGCACACACTCACACACACACACCTACGCACACACTCACACACACACACACACACAAACACACACACTGTCTATGTGTATCCATCAGTGTCTTCACCTGCAGGCCTTATATCTGTACTCTATCCCATAGAATCTGTCCATCAGCTCCCCTCAGAGCCCACGGCGTCTTTACTTCACAACTTCACTGTCACAACACACATACACTGGTGTTGCTGGCTCGCTCATTGGCTCATATGTCTTTGTCCCGCTGTTGCTGTGACATTTGACATTCTCACACAGCTTCCCAAAATGCCAGCTAATTATCTTCACACCATGCACCATGCACTTATCCCCTCTTTCACCTCACTATTTCCTTCGCGGCCATGACAGCATTTATCTTTCTGCTGTCTTTTGTTATTCAAAGAAGGCTATGGGACCTGTAAAATAATTCACCAAATGTGTGAACACAGGGTAGTGATATTTTATATCTAAACATTATTTTCTTTCTTCTTTTATAGACTGTGACTATAGCAATCCTGCAAGCGTGAAGGGGACGGTCGTTAACATGACGGGTTGATTCAATGGCGGCCACACTGGCCTTGCACATTTGTTATTTGTCTTCATTACTTCTCCAACGTGACGCATTTTGCCACTTCAGATTTTTTCTTTGCAGCTGTAATCTGCGCTCTCTCACGGAGGTAAAGGGAAAAAACAAGAGCACCCAATAAAGAAGAAGCCTGCTTAATGATTCTCTCTCTCTCTCTCTCTCTCTCTCTCTCTCTCACCTGCCCCAGCTCCAGCTTTTTTTGGTCCTTTTTACTGGACAGATACTGGTATCTGGGTTTTCATGCCAAAAGACACTAAACTGTACAGTGGTAAAAAAAGAAAGAAAGAAGAGTCAGAAAATCTTCATGTTTGTGACTCACTATTTACATTATAAGCTCCAGCTTTAACGTGCCAGTTTTCAAATGACATTAAATCAAGACAAAGCAGGATCGTAGTATACAATTAACATATTTAGCACAAATTACCTAAGGATTAGGAAATTATTAAAGGATTTTGCGTTTTAAGTATCTAATACTTCAATGGGTGTAATATGTAGTTCAGGGGCAACCTTAATTTTAAACATTACAACCAAAAGTAGATTGCTGATGTATTTTAAAATAGGTTGATAGGCTAATTGATTAAAAATAAAGAATATAAAGTATTCTATGAAGTTTTTTTCAATTTGTGTCACTATTAGAATCTCTAGGTTGTGCATATCTATTGTGCAATTGTTATTAATACTGTGATGGAATTACACTTTTCATAATGTTTTGCCCACTGTGCATATGACATGAATAGTTGTTTCCACCATTAAATATGGTTTCCTGGTCATTTTGTCTTAGAGTCGTTTTTTGTATGCTGGATGGTAAAATTGACAACAGTAAAAATTGGAAAAACACTTCGTATTGCTTAATTTATTTCTTGAGAATTAAAAACACATTACTATAGCTTTGTTTTTAATATTAGACATAAATACAACAATGCGTTGTGACAAAAATATGTGTTGCATCATTAACACAATTATACTAAAGGATCACACATGTAAGTTTGTAAGCTTCAGCCTTTTTAAGTACCTGTACTTCAAACCAGACAATACTATGTTGTTGTACGTGCAATTGGAGGGAAAACAGTAAATTAAAGGTACACTCCATTGTGGAGATTTTGTTGCCAGACTTCACAGCCCATTAAAGGGGATGTTAAAGCCGCCAATGTACGAGCACAGGACCCTTTGAGATCTTGTGACTTTCCTCTTTGTATTGCAAACCATTTGTTGTGTGATTAAGACAATGCACGATCGGATAGGTTTATTCATTGAAATACATTCAATTATACGTGACAGTAATTTTTTTCGTCGTTTAGTTTTGAGTTAGAAGAACGATATGTCTCACTTTTCGTCAGGCTTTCTCGCAGGCCGCCCGGTTCTTGCCCCGATGCATTGTGGGGCCGTCCCCGCTCTTCTGTCGGGATCCGCCGCTAACGTGAGGCTGGTAAGGATGAACGGGACGGAGCAATTAAAGGGGAAATGTTGCGAGAATATAACTCCGCTTTGGTCCTAAAGTTGCATTTAGGGCAATTGTAAACACTTATATTGCACAATGTCAGTACAAACGTTGCACATGTAGGATGTTCAGCGCTGTTTAATTGATAGCAACTGTGATGTTGCATACATCGCATGGTGAGGGACAGGAAAGGGTTAATTTTTTCCGCCGCCGACATTTTTATTCGGCGCTCTACGGCAACTTTTTAAGTTGCATGGGGAAAGAACTTACATTATGTTTCACAACTCTGGGTCGCGTCTGTGCTGTAGTCCGTACCGTGTGTGTGTGTGTGTGTGTGTGTGTGTGTGTGTGTGTGTGTGTGTGTGTGTTTATGGCTGCACAGCTCGCACACTCAGAGCTCCGTGCCACACACAGAGTGTGTGGCACGGAGCTGCTCGTGCTCATCACATCGATCAGCGAGAGCTAGCATAGAAACGGAAACTGCACGTTTCAGCTAAACAAAAGTGAAAGATGTAGCTGTCCCTTTCAGCCCATTTATCTCCAGATGACGCAGTAGTTCAGAGCGTGGTGTGCGTTACCCGCATAGTTCACTCCTGATCGGCTCCGACTGTTCTCCAGCCTCGGCTTGAATGAACTGAGCAGCGTGTTGTCTCTTGAACATCCCCGCTGCGCCGCCGAGGCCCCTCGGGGCCGCAGCCGGGCTTTGAGTAGCAACCCGGGGCCACAAGCCGCCTCCACCTGTCCAGGGCCAGCGGGCTTTGAGTAACAACCCGGGGCCACAAGCCGCCAATAGCCCGCCTCCACCTGTCCGGGGCCAGCGGGCCCCGCTGCCCTGTCATCGCGGCTCATGCGTTGTTGCGTCTGCTTGACCAACACTATGAGAGCCGATCAGAAGGCAGCAGCTCGTTGTGGAGAGTTGTGCTCCCGGTGGTGTTTCCAGAGTCTTGGATGCTTTGCATTTTGAAAAAGTTGATATGGGTGTACTTCAGACTCTAGTAACCCTTTTATTTGATTTCTTACTAAACTTACTAATTTGAATACATATTGTGCCTAACATTTAGGCAATGCATGTGCAATTGCATTGTATTTTCTTTGTATAACCCAAACTGGAATTACATTATTACATTACATGTCATTTAGCTGACGCTTTTATCCAAAGCGACTTACAATCATGTTACATTCATACACTGTAGACGCAGCTACAGGGAGCAACTCAGGGTTAAGTGTCTTGCTCAAGGACACATCGACTTGGGCGGGGATCGAACCTCCAACCCCGTGATTAAAAGACGGGCCTGCTACCCACTGACCCACAGTCGCCCACAGTCGCCCCGGAATATATCTCACATTCAGTATAATGCATTAGACCTGCAACATTGTAACATGCATTCTCCATTTAAAGCCCCACTATGTAACTTTTTCACCTTAAAATAACAGCTTGAAAAAAATTGTGCCGCTACAAAGACTTTTCATATGTTGATTTGCGCCTCCGCCATCGGGGATCTGTGGGCTGAATACTGCTGAATGTAAGATGGTTGGGACCAACCCGGTACTTCCGGTTGAGGAACAGGAAGTACTTCAACTTGCTGTCTGGCAGTGATTACCAACGTCTTATAGTGCCAGTACACGCTCGCAGGTGACTTTTTATTTGCTCCTCTACGAGACGAGTACAAACAGAATGACATGCCGCTGCAGCTGCCAAGACACCTGCTGGTAGTGCGCATCGATCAGCTGTTCGATCAGCTGTGAGGGCAGCCTGAAGAGCCATATATGGCTCGAGAGCCAGACGTTAAATACCTGAAGGGGGCGCTACAGGGGAAAAGTTACATAGTGTCGCTTTAATATTGACTAGTCAGATGTTGTTTTCAGGTTTGGTCTTGTTTATAAATGCAGGTGTTGGGTGGCTTTGGTAAAGTGTTTATAATGTAAAGTGTCCTCAAATTGTACGATACTATTTTGTGAGTTAATACATTGTTTTAGATAAATCCAGCATCAACATTTTTGCTGCTTTTTTAAATATAACTTTAAACAGACAAAAACAAATTGTTGGTCAGAGCAGCTATACATATGACTGCAAAGTTAATAGCTTTCTGACACGGTCATACACAAAATCAGGTTTCAATTCAGTAATGTTGCTTCATTTTGTACAGAAGCTCATTTATACCATGTCATGATTCACTGGAATTGAAGTGAAGATGAGCACATTTGTGGATAATGTAAGGTTGCAGAGTGGTACATTTGAGGTTTGAAGTCCACGCAAATAACAAGATTCTCTCTTATTCTTAACTTACTCAAACATTGTTTTCTAATCCCAGTCTTTTGTTGTTCTGTCCTGATGTGGTTCTAGTGGTGAAGACCCAGACTTTCTTCAGACATGTCTGTGAGGGAGTCCTTTAATCCTGAAAGCTATGAGCTGGAAAAGAACTTCAGGCTCACACGCTTTGCTGAGCTCAAGGGCACCGGCTGCAAGGTTAGCTCACCACATGAATATCTGCCTTGGACGCATCATTGTCTATGTATATCTATACAAAATAGTAGTTATGAGAGATGTGATGAAACTATAATGCTGAATAATGATTATGGTCTTTTTTGTCTTCGCTCCCAGGTTCCCCAAGATGTGTTACAGAAGCTGCTAGAAGCCCTACAGGAGAACCACTATCAAGAGGATGAACAGTTCCTGGGGGCAGTTATGCCTCGATTAGGTCATTATGGTCCTTGTTTAGTACTGTAATAGAAAATAAGCCAAGTTACAAAGAGCTTAACAGTAATATAACTTAAACAAACACTATTAGCTGTTATAACCACAACAGGACTTATACAACTTCTAAAATGCAAAATACTTATATAGATAAAGGTGAATTCTCCTCTGTAGTGGAAACCAGTTTTGTTGTGGCATTAAAGAAAAAGTTGCTTCATATAAAACTGTGGAGGCATGTGTTAAAGCACCAGTCCTGCTGAGTTATACGCAAACTGTGAATGACCAGACATTGTTTACTGTGATTTAGAGAGGGACTCAAGAAATACTGTGTGGCCGCTTGGGGGGTGGGATCTCTAATTGGCGTCAGCTGCTGGCTGATTGCCCCCCCCCACCCCCCTAGCTGCCACGTACGTCATGGTTCAAAACATTGAAATACTATAAAATGGTCATTTGTGGACAGACTACCAGCGTAGACACAGCGTGTGATAATAACCTCGTCCATTGAAGCGCAGCTTTCAAATACTGCTCTTAAATTAGGACTTTGTGTGTACAGTACTAGAATAAACCCCCCTGAACATATCACATAAAGAGCTCTTTTATTTTTGAAGGCATCGGCATGGACACCTGTGTGATCCCCCTCAGACATGGAGGCCTTTCTCTGGTCCAGACAACAGATTACATCTACCCCATTGTGGATGATCCCTACATGATGGTATGGATCTGCTCTTTTATGGGCAATATTTTGGCTCCATTGTAGTACTATTAATTAATAAACAGACTTCTGACAGAAGGATGCCACTGTTATCATTGATGTGCCTGATTGTCCGTATTTCTATTTTCTAGGGGAGAATAGCTTGTGCCAATGTTCTAAGTGACCTGTATGCTATGGGAGTGACAGAGTGTGACAACATGTTGATGCTTCTGGGCGTCAGCAACAAAATGTCAGAGAAGGTACGAGGCTTGTCTGCTGATGTGTTCACCTTTGGATTTTGTTTCAGGCAAAATAACTGCATCCTGACTCCTGACCAATTGTGTTAATAATTGAAAAAAAAAAAAAAAACGCCACTCATTTGAGTCTGAATCTTGAATTTGATCGAGACTCAAAGATCTTATATTGTTATGATGTTGTGGTTGTGACTGTTCTTGGTCGTTACAGGAGAGAGACAAAGTCATGCCCCTGGTCATCCAGGGGTTCAAGGATGCATCGGAGGAGGCGGGCACATCTGTAACGGGGGGACAGACGGTGCTCAACCCCTGGGTGGTGATGGGAGGAGTTGCTACAACTGTCTGCCAACCAAATGAATTCATCATGTAGGAATGAGTTCCATACTGCATATGTCACTCCTTCTGTTTAACTTCTCATGTTGTGGGTATGCAAAGCACCAATGCTGATGTTTGATGTTCCCCAGGCCCGACAACGCAGTGCCAGGAGACGTGTTGGTGTTGACTAAACCACTCGGAACACAAGTGGCTGTCGCAGTTCATCAGTGGCTAGATATTGTAAGTCCGCCTCAGTTGACTCAAATCCCTCTGTCTCGACACTTCTTCTTTTTTAAGACACAGACCAACGCCACTGTGTCCATATTTCCTTTTGATTATCTCACAGCCTGAAAAGTGGAACAAGATCAAGTTGGTGGTAACCCAGGAGGACGTAGAGCTGGCCTACCATGAAGCCATGATGAACATGGCACGGCTCAACAGGACCGGTACAACCTGTTCATTGATATGTACACATTCACTGAGCGTTTGCACCGCCATCAAAGCCATCAACCAAGAACGGCTTGAGTGTCTGGCGCCTATATTTATATCTACTTGGAGGTCTGTTCCAAAATGGCAAATTTTATTGCTCCTGTCAACCTTAACAAAGATCGTGCAGACCAGGGCTGCTGTGAAATGAGCTGGATGTATCCAAGTGGCCGCCATGATAAGAGCTGTTTGAATTCTCTAAAACTTAAGCAACAGTGTTGAGATGCTTCCTTTTTTGTCTCCTTTAGCATCGGAAACATCGGAGCTTCCTTTACCAAGAGAAATGCCGCCCGCGACTCCTTGTGATGGCTACATTAAAGTGAAAACAAGTTCAACTGTTAATTTAGTCTTCATAAACTAATGAGATTCATGTTGATGAAAATGAATAGTGACAACAAGTTTGTTTAATTTGAAATGTTTATATTTATTTAAGAAAACAAAAAACAAGAATCCGAAACATTAAATTTATCAGACTGTCAATAACAAGAATCCTCAGTGAAAACTAAACTAGCGAGTCCCACTGATAGATTATTCAGCTGTTAAAGAGCAAGTCAGAACTGAAGCAGCGTTGGTAATAAGCAGCAGCAGGAAGGACTCCGCCGCTCACACAAGAAGCTCCTCTCTCACCAACAGAGCCACTGGCTCATGTGTAGTTGTTCACATGGCAGACCTACGGCCGTGACATCCGCCGTAGCATCGCGATGATGTCGTCAGGGTCGTCAGATTCCATAAGCGCCACGGTCGTCGTTTCCTAACTTTATGGACGTTATTTCTCAACAGCAGTGCGGTTTATTGAGAAAAAACCTTCTGGGATACTTTATAATACCGAAAGATAATGTTCCATGTGACACAGAAGTTGCAAACCATTCATGGTTATAACATACACACATTGTATTGTCAATACATCCCTAATCAACCAATCCACATGTGTGTTTTCTGTGTGTGTCTCTTCTTTCCCCATGTAGCGGCTGGTCTTATGCACACCTTCAACGCTCACGCAGCCACCGACATCACCGGGTTCGGCATCCTGGGCCACGCACAGACGCTGGCTCGGCAACAACGCAGCGAGGTTTCCTTTGTCATCCACAACCTGCCGGTGCTGGCCAAGATGGCGGCCGTGTCCAAGGCCTGTGGGAACATGTTTGGACTCATGCACGGCACCTGTCCTGAAACTTCAGGTGTGTACAGTGGAAATCAGCACACAGAGAGACAACTGGCCACAATATAAGACATACGAGTAGAAAGGAGCAAACATGTTGTGGGGGAAAGTCCTAAGAATATGACTTGAGGTTCAAGTTGGAGTGAAGGTCATTTGTACCTTTTGAAGCTATACTCAGTCCTAAAAACACAACAACTGAATAATTGTTTTGGTTTGAGAGAAAGGCACAAACAAGTGTCATCTGTAGAAAACTACTAATTATGTTCAAATAAAACAAGTGAAAGGTAAACAAGGCCGGACTGAGCTGTAAGCGCTCTGTGTAGGAGGACACTCCCAGAATGCCATCTGTCCACACGACCCCAACGGGATCGCTCTGCGTCTCAAAGGCAGTGCATAGTCCAGGAGGAGGACTGAGCCCTGACCAGCATCGCTGCTCATCAAAAACATCAATGTAGACCCTGTGACCGACATCGTCTTCTTCTTTCTGCAGGAGGCCTGCTCATCTGTCTGCCTCGGGAGCAAGCGGCCCGCTTCTGTGCCGAGATCAAGTCCCCAAAATACGGTGAAGGCCACCAAGCGTGGATCATCGGAATTGTAGAGAAAGGAAACCGCACTGCGCGCATCATTGACAAACCACGGATCATAGAGGTGGCACCGCAGGCCGCCACGCAGAATGTCAACCCGACTCCTGGTGCAACTTCTTAATCCACCGTCACAGACCGGAAAGCCCAAAACTCTGCAGAGTGCTTTTAGACGCATACACTACAAAACCATCCTAGAGTGTTGAAATAGATACACAAAATAGTGTACACAAAAAAGTCTGGGTTGGCGTGTAACGACATGAAAAACCGCCCCACACAAGGGGCATGTCATCACCCAGTGGACTCGACCTGCAGCATCCCATGATTACACGATGGGTAAGAATTAGAGCGTACTCAAAATCCATTTGCCTTTTGTGTCTGTCATCTTCTGTGATGTTACATGTGTGTGAGCAGCAGGCCACTTCTGATAAGAGGGCGTTGGTGACGAAGACAATTATGTGATACTGTTGATTCATTTTGAATCTTAGGAAGTCTGGTGTCTGTTGCCTCTTTGGCTCTTTTAAAATTGCTCTCATCAAGCAGGCGGTATTTTTGTTCCTCCATTCACTTTGTACAGTTATAAAGTCTAGTTTTAGTTTGTTGCTGTAACTGATGCCTTGAAAGAAAGAGTGACGAGAATGGTTTGTTTTTTATTACTTTCACTTTTTGTATTCTCCCCACCTAAACTAATAAATATTACAATAGAAAATGGTTTGTTTTTGCCCGCTCTTTGGGAGCTGCACTCGATCAGATGTGACATGCGTCATAAAACTGCAGATGGATTTTGTTTTTATTCAATACGATTGTTGTGCATTGTTGTGGTTTACGGTCAAATATAAGGAGATGGCCCTTCTAGTATCTGCATTCCCAATCTGTTTTACTGCGGAGCTCGGGCTGCATCGTGTCGTCCCGCGGTCATGCCAACGTAAAGCTTTCTGCGCCGTGTGCAACGCGCTCCAATCGGTGATTGTCTTTGTCCAAGTTCTGGTGCATTAAGTTCTCAAAGCTGCCGCGAGCGGTCTGACACGGCTATGAAGCCTCCAGCTGATCAAAGTCCAGATCACTTGTTATCCTAAAAGCCTGACTTAATCTAAGACCTCTGTAAATGTTTATATGGATATCAGAAACCAGATATGACCTCCCCCCACCTCTAACAATAAACATCTTTTTAAGTATTACTAATGTGTATTTCATCGAGTTAAGAATGGAAGATAACTACGGATTTATGTCTAGTTAGTAGTATGATTACATTTGAACTGCACAAAAGCCACAGATTATGATATGTATGTAATAGACTAGGTATGGTCATCTTTAATATTTTAATCAAAAAGGACCAGCAATTCATAAATACTAGCATGTAACACATTATAGTTTCAGACATAGTACTGAGTTTTATATTTACAAGTTTCATATGCACAAACCATGGACCATATATAAAGATGCTATCTGGATTAATTACATCACGTTGGCTTTATACACAGTTTATGACAAACTGACAAAAAGGAGGGGGAAACGACTGCATATATTCCTGTTTTTTAAAGATCTAACCCTCTGCACCAACACAACACAGCTCTGGAAGGTATAATATAAAACAGAACAATATTAGAGAAGTAACAACAATTTATGTATTCTGACTGACTGACCAGCTCCTATTATGTGTCTATAAAGATCATAAGTGCAACCTGTCATCTGCATATCCAGCATACAACTGCACAGTGTCGGTTATATGTGCTTTTTCCCATTTTCCAGATGTGCATTTGTTGCATGCTCCACTGTCTTCTTGTCATTTTCAGGCTTGAAAAGGGCCTGGATATCGAGCATGGCGTTACAAATGTGCTGACCAAACCGGAATGAGTCCTGCAGGTCACAAAATAAAGGCAATAACCAAGACAGACAGTGTTGAGTTTTGAAATATAGAATAACACGATATCCATACATGACGATATGCAATGCTCTCATGTTGTGCTCTTACTGTGTCCGGGCTGGAAAACTTGCTGGAGATGTGGAATGTGATGAGGTTTTCCCCAACTATTATATAAGACACACCGTAACCATCATCAGCCACCTGGGGGGAGAGAGGAGGCGCTCTCACAATGACTGCCACAACTTCACAACTTCAGGCTGAAACATCGTGACTTGTATAGCATCCCTAAAATTAAACAACTTTACTCACTGGGCCAAATCCACCACCAGCACCCACATATTTAGGGAACTTGTTGATGTCCACTAAATTGAGCTGCTGCTGTGGAGTCTGGCTGGTAGACAACTTCCAGGGCTCCGAAAGCACCTAGAAGCAAAGATACTGAGCGGTTAAGACGAGAAAGGAGAAACGATGTGATAAGAGTGTGAATCAGGAACCAATAAAATGGATAGACGATAATAGTTCTAACCTTCTTCAGGAATGGCGAGTCAATACCAAGGTATTTGGACACTATGTAGAGACAGAAGAGGTGACGGTCGATACCAGAACCCGTCATGGCCAGGCGATACATGTTTTGATGCTTATCTGCTGCTTTCCGAAACAGGGCAAGTCTCTGGGCATTCTGATCACAAAAACAAACGGCACAAACAAGTCGACATCAGGTCCGCACATACAGCATGGACATCAAATCAAAATGACCTCGTTGATCCCTGCAAGAACTTCCGAGAGGTTAGAGTCCACGGCACTGACACGGCGACCCGGTGCCTCCAGGTCCGGGCGACCAGGTCAGCACGATGTGACCTCTACAGCGTGTCCTCTCAACATGCCATGTGTCATACAGCAAGTGTGTCCATTCACACCACGAGACTGATAACACACACATGTGAGGCCAGATATGTCCCAATATTGAGTTATTTAGCTAATTGTTTAAAGTATTAACCTACACCAGGAAAGGGCTTTAATGCATTTCAACGCAGCTGCACCCAGCTGTGATCTCACTACGGACCTCTTGGCTTTGATGTTGTGCGTTCCTCATTCTAGTGTTTCTGTGTGGGGGGGAGTTCTGCTTACTGTTGCACCGGCATCCTCCATGGCTCTGACAAATGCAACCGCCTCGGAAGTGCAGGAGCGTACGGTCTCTGTCCGACCGTCTCTGAACATGCGGGTCATCGATGACTCGTAAGTCAGACAGAACAAACCCTGGTCCTAAAAAGCAGATGGATTAAAATAATATGGTGTTGGCGGATGATACAATCAAAGACAGCAGTGAGCGATAATGTCAGTGAAGTCATGAAGATGGCATCCTCACCCTGAACTGTGCCAGCTGCAGGGCCAACTGAACGAAGGCATCCGGGCTGCTCCGGCACTTCTTAATCAATCCTTTCCCAAACTCGTGAAATAGTAAGCCATGGAAGTCCACGTCGTCAGCTATCTGCTTGGCTGACAAGTATGACGTCTCAATGACCTCTTGGCACTAAGAGGGGGAAACAGAGGGGTCTCCTGATTTGTTTTGTGATTAAAATACAGTTATTAGCCTACAGCAAATACTTAAAAATGCAAATAAAATAGATCTATGGCAATTCATGATTTAAGGCCCTACTGCACCTCTTTGGGAATGTTCCATTGCAGTCGAGAGGGATGGGGCAGACCTTTGTTCACGTCACCTTTACAATGGCCCTCCTCCGTGTAGCCAAGATGGAAGCAGTCTGTTGCGAGAACATACTGCGTGGACAAAAAAGGCCGGCTGAAAATAACTGCGCATTTTCAATCGTTGTTTTAAAATACAATAACAGGTGTTCATACCTCCCACATGTGTCCAACAATTGGTGCATCAGCCCAAGAATGTTCAGCATTAATACCCATTTTTCCATTTGGATAAGAGATCAAGGTGAAAGACTTGTCAAACCACCTGTGCAAGAGGACATAATTATAATTATAATTATTTTGATGGAAACCAGCTGCTAAAAGTCTAACCAGTGGAGCAGCCAAACGCAGAGACCGTCCTCGGGACTTCTGTGCTTACCTGTTGTAACATTTTCCATGAAGGAGAGACTTGGCGTAACTGTCAAGCGATTTGCTCTTTGCAGGGTCGTAACCCTCTGGCTCGTCATCGAGCGCCAGGAAGAAGGCGGCTGACTCGATGGCGTCCAGGGACACTTTGTTTCCTCCCTGGCCGAAATATTTAATTCGAGCCCGAGCCCATGGAACTCTAGAAAGGGATGTCGAAGAAAGACAATTTCCCATCTTGTTTTTTATTACATTATTATTACATGTCATGTAGCAGACGCTTTTATCCAAAGCGACTTACAATGAGTGCATTCAACCTAGAGTACAAACCAAGAATAACAATCATACAGAAAGTAACATTTCCTTTTGTGTGTTTGTACGTGCACATCCGTCCTGTGCATGTGTGAATGGGTATACCTGTTTCCTGCAGTCAGGGCAGCTAGTTTGAGTTCTCCTGGCTCAGGTTCTGATGTATCATTGAGGATCCTCTGAAACTGCGTTTCCAGTTCACTGGGCAAGAGGTGGCGCCCTCCAGTGTACAGCCACACCTGGAAGAACCGGCCCTTGTGGTAGACAACCAAGTGCTTGCGGTCAGTCAGGTGCTGCACAATATCTGCAGGGAAGGATCGACAAGAAAAGGACTGATGTGTGGACAAGACACAAGAAGAGGGAAGATACAGTTGGCTAATCTCAAAGATAAAATGTAGAATATTAGGAACCGGCAAAATACTTTATTTCAAACAGATTGCCCAATGCTCCTTTTATCTCACATTCATAATCACGTGTAGTACATTAGTACCGGCAGTACCATTGTTACAGGGTCAATCAACACTGGAGAACATTGGACTAGGAGCTGAAACTTTCAAACCAGTTGCACTTTCATTCGATTAACCCTTTAAACTGAAGCAGTCATTTACCCGTTTCAATGCCAGGGATGCGGGTGGTGTTAAATATCCTCTCCATCTGAGTGGAACACATAGGAACCGTCCCCAAAGCCCTCAGCTGAGTAGACAAAAGCAATCATTACAGAGAGTAACGAAGTACGTATGTGGTTTTACAATGGGTAGGTTACAACCTGATTTAGATTAAGGTTGTAGTAAAGTCATGGCGAGCGTTACCGGTGCATGTTCACCACGCTCCAGCTTGCGCCTGTACTGCAGCATGGCGTGAACCGCGTTCCCGGCCCGAGCGGCCTGTCGGTGAGTCGGGGTCACGTACAGGAGGTCCTGGTGCATTCGAGGACAACGTAGACTCATCCAATCAACACGCATAGACAGAAAGCATGAATCGCATCAAAAGAGAAATGTGATTTAATAAGAGTAATTATTATCGTTATTCACACTTTTTATTTTTGATGCTTACTAATACCTTGGCATATGTAATTATGATCTGCTGGGGTCGGTATTTCAAAACCGGAAAGAGGAAATGGAGCGAACATTCTACTAAAAAAAGGAGAAGCTCACACATCTATTGTCTCTAAATCTAAGTATAATCTTGGTCAGTGTTCATGCGTCCTAAGATTAAACGAAAAGCAATCATTAAATTAAGTTAACAAGGTTGACAGAGCTGCTCCAAATGGCATAACCTTTTCAGCTTTGGCTATGACATGTACGTTAGGTGTGTGTGTGCGAATGCATGTTAGAAAATCCATTTTGACTGATTTTCAACAAATACGTTGTATTTTTTTTTACTTCAGTTTTTCACAGTGTTTGCTGAACAAGAAAGGAACGTGCAAAAAAATAAACAATGTTCAAACAGCGGTGAAGCTTTATCTGTATCAAACAAGGAACTTTGGGAGCAGTTACACTTAAACTGGTCAAACCTTTACAGGTAATCTCCCTCAAATCCACCTCTGAGCTGGGATCCTGATTCTTAGGATCAAACTGATACAGATTTTCCACTAAGGTTTTGAAATACTCAACACCAGTTTGGATTACCAAATCTGAATCTTCAGGATCAGACTTGCTTTGGAATACCAGTTTGGGGATCTGTTCCGGATGTAATCCAACACAGGAGGATTAATCCAGTGGGATACATTTTGAAATACCAGGCACTGGTGACAATCTACTGTATCTTACCATTATATAGAAGTTACTGTTCACCATGATAGGACCCCTACCCCTGAGGTAGATGTACTCCTCCCACCAGTCACTTACCTACAGAAGAAAACACATTATTATTGAAAAACATTATGATTCAATTTCAGCTTTGAAGTTGTATCACTTGCGGGCACAACTCACATAATTAGTCCCCCACCAGGATTTTAGGATTAGGTATCTCTGTAGCCGGGCTGCTAGTGAATCTTTGAAGTCGTTGGCCAACCTCTCCATCTGGTTGTACTGCTCCTCGTTGAGCAGAGGACGGACGGACTCCAGGTACTGAGGAGAAAACATGGTGTGTGTTGTCAGGACCAAGAAGCGGTGATATAGGGCAGCAACCTAAAAGACATCCAGCGCATGAGCCAGGACAGGCTTGTATCTACTAGTCTACCTGTTTATATTTCACAGGGTGCAGGAAGGGAAGGGAGTTAGTGGTCAAAATGTCATTATGACAAATGATTATGTTGAGATGTCAGGTAACACCGAGTAACATGCATTCATTGATGGTGTCTCCATGTCATTTACTTCAAGATGACCCATTCACTTGTTGTGGTCATGGGAGGTCAGTACTGTGTAGTTCCACACCCTTTGAATGGTATCATCCACACTGGGCACAGGAAGTCTGGGCAAGGAGGCCTGGAAACTGTAGAGCAGCGGCCTGCGGCCAGAGAACATCTTCACCAGGCTCTGGTGACAAACAACAGAACATCACAGGCACGTCAGAGCACACGAGATGAACCTGCAGAGCAGATGAGGAATCCACCAACCCTCTGCACGGAGCAGGGGAGGCAGCGATGTATTAGGAATGATGCACTGAATCACACAGATCATTTAATGGCACACACAATATGATGAAAGCTTTAGAAAGAGCGAGTGAAAGAGAAACACAATCGTACCAGCCACACTTTGGTTGATGTGCTCATTTTTCCGTGGGATTCAAAAATCCATCCGTGGTTGGAGAGCAGAGCTTTGAGTGTGTATCTCAAGAGGTAGATGAAGAACAGCCACAGGCCCGTGGCGAACAGGATGGCACTCAGCACCGCTCGGGTCTGCTCCGATAAATACTCTCTGCACAGAAAAGGCACACCACTGCAGAATAACTTCATATATTCTATAAATAAATAGCTAACTGTGCTAATGCCTCTGTAAAAACAAAGGTAAGCAGAATATTCAAAATCTGAACAAAGGAAGACATATTACATATTACAGGAACTCTCTGACCTGTGAGGTAGGCTTTCCTTGATCGCTTCCATCATTCCTAGAGACGCGTCTATGCGGATATACAAGGAACTCATCATGGCGATCACAACTATCAGCCAGCTGGACGGACTGGCAGGATAGACGCCAGCTAAGACTCCATTCTGAGTGAAATCAAGAACATTCAACATGAATACAAGATTCATCTTTAGCTTCTATGTTATGCTCAGATGATAAAAGAAGAATATAACTGCACCACTATTGTTGATACCATTATAGATCTGAAATACTAGACTTGTGTTTTTGTCATCATATTATCTGGTTAGTCCACATTCCTTTGACCCCGGAGCTTTAATGTTGGCTTTTGTACCTTGAATTGAATGGCTCGCTTCCTCCATGCCGTCACTCCAGACAGGTAGATGTTCTTGATGACCTCTTGACTCAGTTTGAGGTCCACACCATCGGGCCGCACAGTGAACTGGAAGCCCACTGCCTGATGCGCCTCAGCCATCTCTGGCAGCTACTAACCTGGAAACCAAGTTGTAAGTCTACAGGTTTCTAATTGGGAAGATTGACTAGAATGACAATTGAAACATAATAAACAGTTTGAAAAGTGCAGTTTTGAAAGAGAGGAGAATGTCTGAGTTGCTAGGGGAGAGAGTTCTGGAGGCAGGGGCAGCGATGGAGAAGGCCCGGTCCGAGAGGTATGGAGGGGCAATGCTGTGAAGGCTGTATATGTGATGAGGAGAACCTTGAACTGGATTCTTTGCTGTATGGGGAAGTCTTGTAGTTTGTTGATGGTCTGGGTGGATGGGCCATACAGGATGCTGTTGCAGTAATCTACGTCATAATTCAATCTTGCTTTTATGTCAGCTCTGGAGGCCCGTTCTCCTAAATCACACCAACCATATTTAATCTTTTGTAATATTAAAAGAGCCAAGAGCACACTCTTATCCCTGTGAGACACATTGGGTAAACGTCTGCTATAAACATCCACATATCCGTTGAGCAATGCATCCGTTTTAGAATCCTTTGGTATACTAATCCTATTTTTCTTACTAATTTTAAACATAAAGAGTACCTGATACATTTTAAAAGATCTATCTTCCACTGGGGATATTACTTGCACCATAGTGTTTGCTCATAATGTTCTATGAAAAGCCACTGATAAGGGCTTCACAGATTTTAGCACGAAAGAAAATAACTATATCATAATGTTGGAAGGGTTCAGTCATTGTCTTTTGAATACAATGCCCTTGTAAAATCCTAAACAAAAACATGTAATGTAATGTGTAATGGACAGGGTGCCGACTAGGATGTCTTTTTCCATGTCACATGACTGAACAGTGACTAAGTGGGACAAAGTTCAATGGCCAGATATAGCAATGCACCGGCTGAGCAAGCCCAGGCCTCAGATGGGCATTAAGAAAACACAGAGTACAATCAACATGTTAATGCTAACCCTTTTGCTTTATAAGACACCAAGAATCTGTTTGACACTTTGAAGGTCATCACTTTGAAGGTCATCACTCAACAACTTCTCACAAAGTGACCCTTATTGATCAGCATGTTACTTTGTCACTGAACTTCCACATCATGGTTCTAACCTGATACTTTTTACATCAATATCCTAACACAACACACACTCAAAGATGTCAACACTCTAGCATTTACACATTATACTTGCAATGAAAACTTGGTGTTAACATTAAAAGTATCGAGGAGAAACATCTCTGCAGCTAATACAACAGCAGCGACATGCATCACTGAATACGGGTTACAAGTAAGAGATTGACGGTACCTACGGTATGTCAGAACAGTATAATCCACTCACGCAGCGAGAGCTGAGGCTGGTAGTGCCAGGCGATGGAATGCCTCTGTACTCAGGCGTGTGATCCGGGTGCCTCCAGCGCCCTTGAAGTGACTTTTCCCAGGTAGTGAGAGCAGAGCTGTCGTCTCCTGTGCTTTCCCCTCCCTCTTCCCTCCTTCCCCGACGCCACTCTCTGGCTCGTTCTCTTCCCGTGACATGCTCCGTGTTGTAACAAGACACCGACACAGGCAGAGCTCACCTCGGGGCCTGGAGGCCTGAGAGGACGTAACCCAGGGCAACGCGGCATCTGAGGGTCTCGACAGGATCCAATGGAGTGGTGGCATCAGAACGACAGCGTTCCAAACTTACAACACTATCGGCAGATTCAGGTTGTTCAGGTGAATGGCCTCGATGACAGGTTACAAAATGGGCCTAAAGACATTTTTGAGTTTAGGTCGTACCATCCCAATCTTAAAGTCAAACAATGATGTAAATAGTAAAGGAAGACATGTATTATTAATGAACAACAAACAATAATAATTAATATAAACAAAGGGAGACGTCATGCTTCAGTCTTCGATTAGACCTTAAATGTCATGATTCGTTACGTAAACCCTTATTCATGAATTACCCTTATTAACCAGGAACAATACCGATTGTTGTGGGATTTTAAACACAAGAGATAAAGATAATCCAGGTATAGTTTATTGTCATATGTTTGAGGCAAACATAAGTAGCATAACATTCAGCCACAAAAAACATATAGACTATGGTGTGAAAAGGAGATAAAAGCCTCATAGCGGGTGCAGACGGGTAACGGAGGCAGAGCGAGAGGGTTAGGCTTAGGGTTAGCTAGTTAGTTAGGTTAGGGTTAGCTAGTTAGTTAGGTTAGGGTTAGGCTTAGCTAGTTAGTTAGGTTAGGGTTAGCTAGTTAGTTAGTTGTAGTTAGGTTGGGGTTAGGCTAGTTAGTTAGGTTGGGGTTAGCTAGTTGGTTAGGGGGTTAGCTAGTTGGTTGGGTTAGGTTAGCTAGTTAGGTTAGGGGTTAGGTTAGCTAGTTGGGTTAGGTTAGCTAGTTAGTTAGGTTAGGGTTAGCTAGTTAGATAGGTTAGGGTTAGGCTTAACTAGTTAGTTAGGTTAGGGTTAGCTAGTTAGTTAGGTTAGGGTTAGCTAGTTAGTTAGGTTAGGGTTAGCTAGTTAGTTGGGGTTAGCTAGTTAGTTGGTTAGGGTTAGCTAGTTAGTTGAGTTAGTAGCTAGTTAGTTAGGGTTAGTTAGGTTTAGGTTAGTTAGGGTTAACTAGTTAGTTGGGTTAGGTCTAGTTAGTTAGGTCTGCAGGTCAGCTGCCACAGCGTTGTGCTGTCGACTGCATCAGGACCCGTTGACCTACAACGGCCCCCTGCCCTGCAAATGCCACTTTCTCAGCCTTGTGTACCTAAAAAGGATCAAACCCGTTTTGACATAAGTTAGAACAATATTAGTCATGAATATAAAAGACATGTTTTTGCTTCAGTTACACTGAACTCAATGTACAAGCTAAATGTAAATAATTAGTGTTGTTTTCTTTCTTATTTTATCAACACGTCTGTTTCGCACCTGTCCCCATCGTTGTGACTGCACACAGAATGATGTCACCACATTGTCTGAGTTGTTTCCACCAATCACATGCAGCCTGTCAGTGGCACCCAGGAAGTAACGTGTCGGGAGGTCGGCGTCTGCTCTGGTAAGGGTGGGACGCAGTTCAGACCAGCAGTCTAATAGACAGAGAGAATACAGAGGCACCATTCATGTCATGTCAGGGTTGAAGAACCATGCATATAAGCTTTCTGTACAAAAGGAAACGATTTTCCTCTGTGCTCCTCAACCTGAGCCTGACTCGTAGCGGGTGCAGACGGGTAACGGAGGCAGAGCGAGAGGGTTAGGCTTAGGGTTAGCTAGTTAGTTAGGTTAGGGTTAGCTAGTTAGTTAGGTTAGGGTTAGGCTTAGCTAGTTAGTTAGGTTAGGGTTAGCTAGTTAGTTAGGTTAGGGTTAGCTAGTTAGTTAGGTTAGGGTTAGGCTTAGCTAGTTGGTTAGGTTAGGGTTAGCTAGTTAGGTTAGGGTAAGGGTTAGCTAGTTAGTTAGGGTTAGCTAGTTAGTTAGGGTTAGCTAGTTAGGTTAGGGTTAGCTAGTTAGTTAGGTTAGGGTTAGCTAGTTAGTTAGGTTAGGGTTAGCTAGTTAGTTAGGTTAGGGTTAGCTAGTTAGTTGAGTTAGGGTTAGCTAGTTAGTTAGGGTTAGGGTTAGCTAGTTAGTTAGGTTAGGGTTAGGGTTAGCTAGTTAGTTAGGGTTAACTAGTTAGTTGGGTTAGGGTTAGCTAGTTAGTTGAGTTAGGGTTAGCTAGTTAGTTAGGGTTAGGGTTAGCTAGTTAGGTTAGGGTTAGGGTTAGTTAGGGTTAACTAGTTAGTTGGGTTAGGGTTAGCTAGTTAGTTAGGTCTGCAGGTCCATCGCTGCCACAGCGTTGTGCTGTCGACTCGGCATCAGGACCCGTTGACCTACAACGGCCCCCTGCCCTGCAAATGCCACTTTCTCAGCCTTGTGTACCTAAAAAGGATCAAACCCGTTTTGACATAAGTTAGAACAATATTAGTCATGAATATAAAAGACATGTTTTTGCTTCAGTTACACTGAACTCAATGTACAAGCTAAATGTAAATAATTAGTGTTGTTTTCTTTCTTATTTTATCAACACGTCTGTTTCGCACCTGTCCCCATCGTTGTGACTGCACACAGAATGATGTCACCACATTGTCTGAGTTGTTTCCACCAATCACATGCAGCCTGTCAGTGGCACCCAGGAAGTAACGTGTCGGGAGGTCGGCGTCTGCTCTGGTAAGGGTGGGACGCAGTTCAGACCAGCAGTCTAATAGACAGAGAGAATACAGAGGCACCATTCATGTCATGTCAGGGTTGAAGAACCATGCATATAAGCTTTCTGTACAAAAGGAAACGATTTTCCTCTGTGCTCCTCAACCTGAGCCTGACTCGTTTTGTACTTCAACAGCAGTTTCTCTCCAGTCCTCTGAATAATCCCCAAGACATAGAGACAAGGTCCAAGGCTCGCGATCAGGGGCTCGTCATGGGACAAGGTCATGGAGAACGGCAAGTCCGTGACAGGCAGCGGGGAGACAAACCTAGGCCAGAGATTATATTTATTCACTAATACGCCGACAGATAAATCAATTAGGAAACGTGCTGTCAGTGTCTACATGCTGAACGACAGAGGACCCGACCTCCACGTGTCCTCCCATGGGGCATAGCATTCGACAGCTGTGTAAAGAGCTGTGTTGGAGTCTGGGGTCACCAGGGAGTCCAAGTACCAGCTTCCCACAGCGTGGATACGGCCTCCACAGGTGCTGTGGACCGCCATCTTTCATTAGGGTTGTAGAAGAGAGTGTGGAAGGCCAGGCACGTTGTATTTAGCTGGAGATAAAGTGGTCATCTGCTTTATTCACACGGTGGAAGACGGACTCACCTTGAGCAGAGGAGCTGTGGCGGCCCACGCATGAGGAAAGGGGTTGTACCTGAAGGAAGCCATCTCGAACTCCCATCCTCTCTTAAGCGGCTGGCGGTAGCCTCCGATGAGGTACAGGTAGTTACACAGGACCACTGCAGTGAAGTACCACTTGTCAGCCCTGAAAGGAAGCTCTGTAACTGGGTACCAGTCTCCGCTGTCCTCTGAGCCTTTCAGGGTGGAGACATGGCGAGCACGGTCTGTTTCCGGGTCATTCCAAGAAGTCAGGTTCTCTGTCCTGAGGCTGCAGAGACGTCTGTCTCCTCGCATCCTCAGGTGGACAACTTTGTCCTTCTCTGCACCATTCAGACACCTGAGGGGTGAATCCATGTTAGGGGCAAGAAAGAAACATAAAGTCTACTCTGTCTTTATAGAAAATCCTGATCACAGTCCAAAGAGTTCATCTCATGTAATGTTCCTGTTCAGCGCTGCATACTTGACGAGGTGAGGAAGCTCCAGCAGGTTCCTACTCAGGTAGCACTGTCCTCTTCAGCTCCACACAGCAGATCTCCTGGGCCAGACTCAGATAGGACAAACAGTTACCTGGGCTGAGTTTATCTGCGAGGACTGACAAGCACCTGGAGAAGAAGGCCTCGGCCAGGAGATAGCTGCCGACCTCCAGTTTCAAAGGAAGGAAACCAGAGATTGCAAGTTGATTTGTGGAGATGTCGCAGCACTGATCAAAATCAAGCGATGTCAAATAGTGTGCATACCTGGATGTGTGTGCCTAACTCCGCCACAGGGACTTTAAACTTATCAAGGAAAGAAAACTCAAGGAGATTGTGGAAGGCGGAGGAGGACTCATGTTCCAGGTGGATGAGGCTCTCTGAGGTCTCTCTCATGTTGGACTGGGACGAGGCTCGGAGGTACTCACTGCACTCTGACAGTCTCCCAAGAGCCACCTTGAAGATAAACGATCAAACCAAAGTTTCTGCAGCCTGCCGTTAGTTAAAACACTTGTATAGTTTGTCTTTTACTTACATGGAATGCACAGGTGCTTGTTTGGACTGTTACAGTGATCTCTTCTCCATCTCTAGGGTGGTATGTGCGAAGAGCCTCATTGGTTTTCCACTCGGCTTTGCATGCTGTGATACCTGGGGAGGCTATCTGGCTTTTGACTACTGGAAAAGCTCCCCAAAGCCGTGTAAGAATATTGCTCAGCCTTAAACCTATCCACTCCAGCAACATCATGAAGTGTTGCCCGAGAGGATTCCTTTGGATCCAGGTTTAGACATAACCGTTTTAATACCACCTGTGTGATTTGTTAAAGCTCCAAAAAGTCTAAAGTTGCAATGCACCTCTCAAACACCCACCGCTCCAATCACACTTTGAGACTGGCGCTGGAAGAGTTAAGATAAGGGAAGACACGGCCCCAAAGAATGTCAAGCAACCCTTGCCAATGTCCAGATGGAGGTCAGACCAGCGTTTGGTCCGTGTCCCACTGGCTCGTCTCCACGCTGCAGCGCTCCCTAACCCGAACCCTCTCTTGGCCAGCTCACATGTCCAGACAGCCGAGAGCAAAGATCCACGACCAGACAGAAGCAGGTCATTCAAGAAAACGGTGCAGTGCAGAGCTAGCTAAATGAAATCTTCAATTTCAGAATTCTCATCGGTTCTGACGGATCCAGCAGATTCAAGTGTCCCTTGATCTTCGGGCAGCAGTTTCTTTTTCTGGCTGGTCTATTTTTGGCACATGGAGGTGGGACAGTCAACCCTGCTCTTGACACCACCAGGGGGCTATCAAGTTAGCAGCTATGAGCATCATTATCTTTTTGACAAAATGCATTTGTTAAATATCTTTCTCTGGACAGATACATTGTAGAATATAATAAAAACAGACCAGATACAAGTTCTAAGAACACATTTATTAGCTTTTAAATCAGGTCTGTAGTGCAAAGAGGATCTTACAAGAGAAATCTTACTGAGACGTGTAAACAGAAAGAAACTGTATGAGTCAACTATGTGTAAAACAGTCTGAATTAATAAAAGAAAGACTTCAAGAAAATGTCCAAACCCCACTTTACATTCAAATAGGCCAAAGGAAAGTCATGAGATACAATTATAATACAAATCATAATTCATTGGGGATTTAATTGAAACAATTCAGGCAGACATGGTTACATGCATGTGCACAGATGGACATTTTAGTCCATTATTGATAAAAACTCAAATACAGACTGAATTAGATATGGGCAGCCAGTTTCAAGATGAAGACAATAGAACCAACGATGTTGATTGTTCTCATGAATCACAGTATAGTTGACTACGGTGGTAAGGTATGAAATAGCCCTTGTGCAACAATTTGCTGAATGTGGGTAAGCTTTTAACTTTATTGGACGTTGAAAGAAAAAGTCTAATGCAGAATGAACATCAGAAGAAAGATATATGAGGTAGAATAACTAAAAACACTAAAGGAAAGAAATACACAAAAGACTACCAATTGGAATATGATTGGTTTAGTTCACTAATCAAAGATTTACAGTCGGAAGTTTAAAGACATGAATTCAAGCATTACAATAGCCGATCAGATTGAGCCTTTCAAATGAAGAACGATAACATCCAACGCTAAAGAGCTGGAGCTGCTCTCGCTAAACGCCCCACCATGGACAGGTACTTCATCACGGGATGGCCCGCTTTGGGTTCAAATAAGAACAGCTGCATAATACTGGAAGTGTAATAACATAACAGTTGAGAAAGTAGACATTCCATCCGCATCAACGTGGTGGAGATCCGGAGAAGAGCTTCTTCTGCTTGGAGTAGGCGTCGAAACGACAAATGGCATAATCCTGCAAAACAATATGGTATTTATGAAGGTTATCGGGTGTATTGAAATACATGTTTTATGTAGCTGATGAAAGCTCGTAAAAGAGAAATAAATCTCCTCACCATGTACCCAAACTCGATCTTTGATATCTTCGCTTGAATGACGGACCACAGCCCCCAGAGGAAATGTGATGCTAATGCGTACCTACAAACAAAGATAATGGAGACATAACTAAATCAGGGTCCTGGTGATTCTGTTCTACATTTTAGTCCCACATTCCACTGCTGTAAATCATAGGAACCGTGGGCCTTACCTGTTGGCTTCAGTTATCATGTCCTCTTCCATCTGTGTCTGGTCCAGGATCGTTTCACAGTTTCTTCTCTGCTCTGCCAAATAACCTCTGATAAAATTAAGCTGAAATAAAAAGCACAATTCTTTGTTACACATTGTCTAAATGTAGTAAGCCATCATCTGTTGATGTATTACATTCTCATTTGTTTAATTCCTTTCTGTTGTTCTACACAACAGTGTATAACCAAAAGATTTGTTTTAGTTTTGTTGCATTCCATCTAGTATGTTTGTTATGTTTAGAAGACACCGACTTTAGTCTTAGCCATTGGGAAACCAATAGCTCCAGTAATTACATCTTCAACACCATTACGTAAGTTTACAGAAAGAGAACCTGTGATTGAAATAATGGCTATAGCCCTCTTAGATGGAACTGTGTGGCCGGAGCACTTGACCCCATGACCCCATGACCCTGAGGAGATCACCTGGGTCATGCTACAGATGGGCATTGAATCACTAACATCTTCTGTGAGTATCACAGGAACATCAACTCTACAATCAAACAGTGATTATAGAAGTGACGCAACACATCGGGAACATCTGTATGCTGTTTGAACACATGCTGATGCTGCAACACACCTGACCTAATGCATTGCATTCTTCCAATTCAATTGTATCAAAAGGCTAACCACCAGTTTTCTCTAATGTCCTTAATCTTTAGCATAAACCTAATTTAGAATGAAACTAAATGAGGTTTCTTCATGCCAAGTCCAGATATGGCCAGAGACACTTCCTGTAGTAGGAACCACCATAAAGGAGGTGCGGAGTCCTTTGCCAGATGTTTGTATTTCTCTCCGGTGTGGACCGATGTCGTGACCCCATGCCGTCACGGAGCGCCTCTACAGGTGTGCAGCTGAGATCATTATGAAGGCATTGCATTGGGGGAGGGGTCCCCACTTTAGACACTTGGTCTGATTTGAGGTTTGTATTTTAACTTTGACACTATTTAAGCTTTATCAGAACAGTACAATTTGGCAATTATATTCTAAGCTTGATAATAATAGTAGATCATTATCAATAAGCCAATATGTCTTTAGATCAAGAGCCAGGGTCGGCTCAAGAGAGGTGGGCGGTCCTTTCCATCGGGGGGGAGGGGCTGACCTGCTGCTCTCTGGTGGGATAGTTCTCTGGTCGGGCTTTGTAGAAGGGCCACTGGTTATAGGTGTAGTCATACATCCACTCACAGAAATGGTTCCCGAAGTCAAAACCCCTACACAAAAAAACAGAATTTATATGAATACACAAGGGCACAAACAAGTGAAGCCCAAACCACTAGTTTAAGTTAACAACAGATAGCAATGTCATTGATGTACAACTCATCGGATATGCTAAAAAAGAAATGTTTACACTTCACCTGTAATTGTAACTGCTGTACTCAAAGTCGATGAGCATGAGTTTATCTGTCGAGTTGTGGTCCTCGTCTTTCAGCATCAGAATGTTACCTGCAAAACAAGGACGGAGGAAACCACCGTCACCCACTCTCTACTGGAGCTACTGTGAGCCAACACACACACACACACACACACACACACACACACACACACACACACACACACTATTAGAAACCTAAATCTGCCCCCTCACCAGCACATTCCCAATCACAGGATGCTGCGTGTGCATGTGAGCTGTTCTTTTAGTACCTAACCTCTTCTGTGACCTGTTTGATACCCTGCCCTCCTCAGCAATGTGGCCGTGTAGCCAGAGGGCTGATCAATAAAGCCAAATCAGAGGTGTGATGATACAAGAGCACCGACGGGGCCGGATGGGTTTCTACCTTCCTGGACGTCGTTGTGGCAGAACACCACTGGCGACGAAGTGGCTGCCAGCAAGTCACTGTGGGGGAGACCAGAGACGGCCAGGGTCATGAAGGAGGACACAAAGGTATCGTCACTGTTGCATTCACAGCTAGTGGAACTTGCACATTTTTATTATTACTGGTTTACCAAAGAAAAGACATTATTTAAAATACAAGTGAAGATGTCACTTATCCGTGGAGTAAGTACGACCCAGAACATCTCAACTACACAGAGGCAATGACACACAAGCACGGTGCGTTATCTAAAACTGGGGCGAGGCAAACGTCGACCTTTTAGTGTCAGCAAAAGATGTAATGAAATCCGATATGTTTTCAGACCACGGCTGCAATTAGCAATGGAGATATCTTTGCAGTGGCTATCGTTGTAATGCTTGCTTCAGTGTGAAACTGCTTAATATCTCCACGATTATGTGCTCTTAGATAACACTGACAATAAACACGGGGCGTATGTTCCGTTGGCTGGCGAGGTCGGATTGCCTGCAGGACTGAAGACGTGGAGGCACTGGGACAAAGTTCAGCCATGAGACAAACTATAAGTCTTATTCATGTAGCAAATATATTAACAAATAAATAAACATAATGTTTAAGTCCCCTAGGTACGTTTACAAACTGGCATTTAGACTAAATACGGCACACGTCTTGAACACGTTGGATAAATACAAATGAATGTACCTGAGCATATGCTAGATAACAGGGTCCTCAATGTGCCGTCTCACATTGGTTTCAGAATCAGGTTCTCAGTTAGTTTGTAGCCTAGTCGGCAGAAATAGTCTCCAAACACGATAACCTTCTGAAACGTGACGATAAAACAAATATTTGTTTGTTTGTTTTTGGTGGCCCTCCAACGTCAGGAGTTGAACAGGTTAAATTGCCACTCTGTCTAAAGTCTAGATGGAGATGTGTGTAAATACACTAAATACATACAGTATGAACTGCATTAACAGTGTGTAACTTACAGAAGGTAGTACGACCACACCTCTGGCTTACACTTGCCTTGAGCAATGGTCATTGCATTATCGTTCTGATACTTGCCTTTAATGTAGTTTTGAAACTGACTACAGGCATTCCTTAACTGTGCCGACTACGTTAGGGCTTTATGTAGATCATATGTATTAATTAAACTCTCCACGTCATACAGCATTTGTGAACTGTGCCCCAACTCACCAGAGGCTCTCCAGCTCAGCGGGTAGGTTCAACTTCATCAGCTTGTTGTACTTCTTCACATGTGCTTCACGCACAAAATTGAGCGACATCACTTGATCCAAGTATCTGGTAGGTAAAAGTACACACAAGCAGTATATTCAAATCATTCAGAAAGAGGCAGTTCTAGTTAAAGAAAGAAGGTGAGTTCAGGTTGTCTTTACTTTTTGATGGTGCCAAGGAGCCACTTAGGCTCTTTGTTAAAGGGCATGCTCATTTCATGGAAATGCGCCAACTTGCTGGCAATCTCAGCAGATATGGCTGGATTTGACAGTTGATCCGTGCGCATGCGAGTATTCTGTAAAAACAGAGAAATAAAGATGATACAAATGCTTCCTCGACATTAGGAACTAGAACCAATAAATACACCAGGGCCTTTAAATCCACACCACATGTGATGGCGTTACATAGGCAACTATGTTTGTGAACATATTTTTAAAGCACAAAATGCATTCAATAGATTCTACACATTCTAGTTCACCCCTGAATGTTGAATGTCGTATACAATCAAGGATATTTGTCACCATGCATTTACACACAAAATAATTAGGCGTGCATAATACCGGAAGGTACTGTTCTAAACGTCCTTCAGGAAAGATGCCGTAAAGTTTTGGTCCGAGAGTTCGTTCCGCCAGGATTGCAAACATTACGCTTTCCAACACCAGTGAGTCCACTCCCTACGCCACAGAAAGACAGTCAGACACAAGGTTGGGTTTAGTACATACATTACATTATATATTATACATTGGCGTGAAGGAAAATGACACTGCTACGGACTACAATGACGCTATACCATGCTCTCCCCATCATAATAATAATAATTACAGCCACATTATTCATGTTCAAGTGACTTATGAGGAGCTCCAGTAGACAGCCCGACCTGTAAGATGGCGCCATAGACCCTGAGGAGCACCTGGTGAGGCTCCTCTCCCACAGAGGGCACATGGTCCGGCAGACTGCAGAGGTACAGCAGGTTACTGAGCCCCCCACTGCGAAACACCAGTGGCATTACATCGGGGAACAATGCATTAGTTACACAACACTAGTCGACCTTTGTGAGAACGCTTTCGGTTTGTGTTTATGGGATCAACTTCAACCCACACAAGAGGTTGAGGGTCACAACCATTTCAAACCCGTACAAACTTTTATTTTCTTAATGCACTTGCCAATTATATTTTATAATATGTACTTGTTTGTCGTTTACCATATTTATATATTAATGTGTATTTATGTTTTATTGTATGCCTATGTGTAGTATTGTATTCTATGTATACGTTTATTGTTACGCAATTGGTATAGTTAGCCATTCTTAGCATATCCATATCTACCCTGTACGGACGAGGTAAAGAAGTCTGGCTGCCATTGTTTACCTGACGATGCTGATCTGGAAGTCTCCCTCTTCGATGGTCTTCCAGGAGCCCGACAGAAAGTCCCGGCACCAGGTGAACGCCCTGCCCCTGGTGTCCCGGTCGACCCCCTCCGTCCTCCCATCTTTGAACGCCTCTGCCTCCGAGTCGTCATCCAAGTTTGCCGCAAAAAGAGGACTCGGGGTCCTCAAGTTCCTCTCGAGGACGAGGAGCGAGCTTCCCACTCGCGCCTTGGCGGCCGGAGGAGCCCCGCGTCCCGCCGGCGGGCTGCCGCTCCGCCCCGGCTGCTGGTCGCTGAGCCCCGGCTGCTGGTCGCTGAGCCCCGGCTGCTGGTCGCTGAGCCCCGGCTGCTGGTCGCTGAGCCCCGGCTGCTGGTCGCTGAGTCCCGGCTGCTGGTCGCTGAGTCCCGGCTGCTGGTCGCTGAGCCCCGGCTGCTGGTCGCCGAGTCCCGGCTGCTGGTCGCTCCGCCCCGGCTGCTGGTCGCTCCGCCCCGGCCCTTGCTGGTCGGCTCGGCCGGTCACACTGCGGCTCGACTGCATCGTGAGTTCCCGGAGAGGAAGAGAAGGCGGCCCGGCGTGAGACGTCGTTCTGAACCGGCACAAGGGACCAGCGGGCCACCGCAGCTGCCTGGTTACTCCACTCAGCCGGAAGAGCGACGCATATCTGGCCGGGCTGAGCCTCATGAGAACTACGGGCGGCGGCTAAGAGTCGCACTAACAAGTGACTTGAGACAAACGGGCGGATTCAAGGTCCAATCACAAGTTGATTATGCGTGTTTCTGTAGAGCTCATTGGTCGTTGCGAGGTGATGACGTAGTACGTCGGCTTCCCGTCCGCTGAAGGTTTCTGGGAAATGGAGTGTTTCGACCTACGTACGTATGGTTTCATGGAAAATGAAATTGATCTAGTGTTGGTACAACAACCATGGTTGTGTGAGTAATATTATAGATTACATCATAGGCTGTGATATTCTAAGAGACGTGGTTTTATGGTGAAGGCTGGATAACTCCAAGTTCTGAACATCTTCAGGTTTTTAGTTGGATTATAATGAACATATTTGGTCCTCCTAAAAAATATGTTGTCTTTCATGTTTTCCCTTGTGGGGAACCTGAGCTTCAGACTGGGAGCGATTGTTGAACCACCGATTATGTACATTAGTTTTTATATTTATATTGATTAATGCTTCACTAAATTACTGTCTTAAATGTGTTATTAGTTTATATTTAAATGTACCACTGTATTAGTTATGATGTATGCAAGTTCTATTAGAATCAATCACACATTGTTTTAATGTTGTATTAGCTTAATGCACAATGTAATTAGGTAAGGTTAAGTTAGCTGCTTTATATAATTAGTGGTTTCAGTTTATTCCCAAATTCTTATTGACAAGACACATTATTGTCTCTTTATTTTGGTTCCCTCACGTTACTGTCAGAAAACAAAGTACCATCTGATCTGATCTTCTGATGTCAAGACATTCATGCTGAAGCATATTCACTTGTATGTTCTATTTTTCTACAATAATTATATTAGTTTTTAGGCTACCACTGTGAAGTCACAAGCAAATATGTATGTGAATGACATTATAAGAAACAAGAACACATCATTCAGCAATTTAGAGATTTATTTGAAACTCGATCACTTTTATAACATGATAATGTCTGCATGCTATTACTGAATACTCCTGCTTTAGCTGACGATGATAAGCTCGTGACTGCTAACCAATGTGGTCTCCTCTCTGGTACCTCCCACGCTTGATGCAGCAACGTCTCTCCCTGTGTACAATAAATTGCAATGGTCAGTTACTGTCATACTTGAGGTTAAGACAGGATAATGGACATCATTTACCCTTTTGATAAGAATCTGTTCAGAAAATATCTTTTGGGGATCTCTATACCACAAACCATGCTGTTCCTTTTTAACAATTGAAAAGTACAATCTAATCAGGTCTCTGGATTACTTTTATTCAAAACTAGGAAAACAGACTTACACTATATTAATGTTATATATATCATCAAATATACCATACAACTTACTTTTCCTTGAGCATCTGGCTTCACATGAATTGTTAAGAGTGGCTTGGCACACAGCTGTGTCGCAGTGGATATACACCTAGTAAAAAACAAATGTTTATTATTAGATACGGTGATATAAAAATAATATGAAAACTAAACTAAGCCAAAAACCTTTCTTCGATTGCTGGGTCCTATACCTTTTCGTTGAGAGGAACCATAACCTGTGGATCTGAACCTCCCTTGATTGGACCTTTGGGAATTCCCTTGCCTGGATTGGAAAGTCCAGGAGCTACAAATGTGAACATCTTGAAAACAAAACGTTTGTAGTGGGTTGGGTACGAGACATCTGGTGAGTGATCCACGGGGATCCGAGCGGTACGATAACGGTCATCACTGTATGGGCAGCTGTGGCAAGAAGAGAGAGTGTGGAATATGGACTGAGTATAACATTAACAACTATAATAAATCACTATTCCAAGTCAGTTACTCTTACCCATCAATCAGCAAGTCCCACTGAGGAAAACTATGAGGGTAGGGGTTGGAAGTCGCCCAACATCTTCCAAGAGTCAAGACAAGGTTGGGATCAGTCCTCTCCAGAATTCGGACTTCAACGTACACAGGGTCCCTGAGCACCTTTGTGACGGGGTAGTCAGAATCCACGTAAAAGGAGTTGTAGGCGGCCTCCTCTGTTTAGGCAGAAAGACTGGGCTGCTGACACTATCATGGCAAAATGAAATGAACTTACAAAATATCTGAACATATCTTCATCACACTAACCTTCCACACAACCCTTGGAAGTACACTGTCCGTTGCCCAGCCTCAGCTCCACACGCAGAGGTCCAGGAGCTGCGACTGGGGGGGGTGCAGGAAGACCGCCGACCTCAACCACCAGAGCCTGAACTGCGGTGCCGTAATATCTACACTGTACAAGCAGCCTAAGACAAGAAATAAGATTTGTGTCAGTCAGTCAAAAACAAATGGAGTTTGACTTGTAAAATATCACAATGAACTAACCCTAACCCATTGTAGTGACTTCAAGGTCAGTTTACTGTATCTTCTGGATAGCACTGAATTGTCTGAAAACGTAAAGCCTTAGCTAAGCAGTAGAAGTATTTCTTTTTAATGTTCTGACCACCGTGTTAAAGAAAGAAAAAACCTACTCATATTGGCTGTCCCTGGTGATTACTCCGTAGGGTCCCAAAGCGACTTCAAATAAGGAGGACATCCTGTTCTCATAGATGACAACGCCGGGCTCCTCCTACAGTAAATTGACAGAGTGTTTACATTGTTATCACTACACGACAGAAATGAATGGCAATCAAATTGAACAAACAAATGAGTTGCAACATTTACCATCAATAATGTGCCGCAGGCAGTGAGAGGGAACTGGTAGACGGCAAAAGCTGAAGTGACGCCAACAGCCTCGCACTGTGGATCCTCTCCAAGGAAACTAATTGACGACAAGTCGATATTGGGTAGCGTGGCATCTCTTGCCACCACCACAATTATTTGAGCATCCTTGGTGCACTGAAGAGTCACTGTGAACAACACATTTGAAAGCAAAGATGAGTGCTCTGGGTATACTCCTCATACATATCCATTTAATTCTGAAAGGAATAGAACATTACTTACCAGATTTGCCATAAAAGCACATGGCTCCATCAAAGCAGCAGTTTATGGCAGAACATTCTACAGAATCGATGCCACGAGGTCCACACTGTATCTTGAAGCGATCTTCAACTTCACATTTGTGAAATGGTTCTGGGGTCAGCTCGGGCGTCTTGCCGTACTGGGTCTGCTGAGTCTGCTGGGGCCTCTGCTGAGTCTGCTGGGGCCTCTGTGGAGTCACTTGGGGCCTCTGCGGAGGCACCTGGGGCTTCTGTGGAGTCTGCTGGGGCTTTTGCGGAAGCACCGAGGGCCGCTGCGGCTTAGAGGCATACTGAGCATCAGCCAGACCGCCAAGCAAGGCGACTGTCAGAAGACAGCCAAAAATCAACTTCATTGCCATGGTGTCACAGCACACTGATTAACCTACAACACCAGATGCTGTAAAAACTATGGTGTGCATTTATTGACTTTTATAAGGTATTGGTCATGTTGACTTGTTCACAACGAGCACCCTATTTGCCGCCCTCAACTACCAATCAAACGCTCCAGTTACTGTTTGGCTTGTGGTGATGCACTGAAGAGATAAGAAGTAATGCCAAAAAACAAATTACAGGAATATCAAAGATATTGCATCAGGAGATTATAACAGAATACATAATAGTAAACTTCTTATTTAATAAAGATTCATATTTATTTATTAGTATGTAATCCATGCTAACTACAAAAAGCTTGCAGATTATTGATCTAAATAAAAGAAATTCCAACTTGTTTATGCAACTTCCAAACAAGAACCTTCACAGGGTCTGTGTGACCGACAATGTGCAGGTCAGGCTGTATTTGTGCAGCAGGACAGAACAAATACTTCTTCTTTTCACTCAGTGTACAACATCTAGACCTTGACAACAAAATAAAATGGAATTGACAAGTATCCACAACAACCTAAAGTAGCATCCTAATATGTCCATCTGAAAGAATAAGTAAAGCAGACGGTGTCTGGGTACATGGCAAGTCTTTCCATGTTGAATAGCTTGTAACTCAAACTATGTACAGAAGTCTCACAATACAAGGAGCACCATGGAGAAGTTGACCTTTATTGAAAGTTACATACTTGGTCTTTCTTGCTACCTTCCAGAGGAATATTTTTGACATAATCCAGATATATAATGAAAAACATTGCATTAAGACATTTACCACATTGACTTGTTTTAAGTTGAAATGTGACTATGGTAACCATAGTAACATGAAACATACATTATTGTCTATTCATATTGAGGTGATATTTAATAAGACTTGTAGCTCTCTAAAACCGCAAAGTCATAAGACTTTAAGTGTAAGATTATATATATATAATATAATAATAATAATAATAATAATAAAAACAATAATAATGATAATTATAATAATAATAATAATAATAATAATAATAATAATAATAATAATAATAATATACTAAGATCTATGTTCGTTAAATGAGAAACCCTCAACGTCATAATGAAAAAAATGCAAGGTAAAGTGAAGACTGGACACAAAGGTCTGTGTGATGTATTTCGTTTGTAAGTCTCAAAAGTGACTGTGGTAGTGGAGGAGACGCTTTTCCTACATGAGCAGCAATTGTCAAGTTAATTAGGACAATCTACTGCTTACTGGATACTATTACTGTAAGTACTCCTTTGAGTTCCTGTACTGTAAACCAGACCAATGCTCAGCAAGAAGCCCTGGGCCAGACATACACTGCTCTGATATCGCCTGGAGACAAAGGAATGCACAGCCCGACATCAAGCTGTTATTATGGACTGCTCTGTTCTCCACTTAGTCACTGTTCATGTTTTCATCAGGTGTGTCCGTACACGACCTGTATAGTTTTCATCAGGTGTGTACATATCATGTATGGACAAAGCAAGTCAAGTAAGAATGAAAATTTAAACATTTAAAAACCTCAAATGTGATTAAACTGTAGATTTGGTAGTTTAAACCTGTAAAATCTTAAGAAAACGTTCATAACAAAGACAAACTTTTGAGAAATGTGTTGATTATTTTACTCACAATTTTGAAACTATGTGATTAACTCATCTGCTATTTGATTGTTTACTGCACAACATTTTCTTTTTTCTATTTTGACAATTTATGAACGAGTTCACATTCTGTTCATTGTACAACCCACTCCACCTGTCCTGCACCTGTGGGACAAATGTGTTAAACCCAGCAACTTGGGTTCAAAGGCATGTTTGAGATATACAATTCAATGTTTAAGTTTATGTATAAAATGTGTTTTTCAAATAAACAATATGTTTGGGGACAGAAGTAAGAATACAGCGTAACATTTTAAGAGAAACAACCAACTAAAAAGTAAAAGCTTTAATATCTGCATTAAAACAAAGGTAATCTTCAATTTGAATTAACTTACATTTTCAAGGCAGCAAGAGTTGTTTTATTAAGTTTAACTAACTTGAAATCGCAACCAAATTGTTCATGTTTCACATGAGTCCAGGCCTGAACATTAAAAAATGTACTTCGAGGAAAAGGTGCGAGGGCCCGTTCATTGCTGCTTCCAACTTTAATGACTTGTTAAAACAGTTTTTTTTATAATGAAAATAAATACACTGAATTTAATTAAGATATATGAGATATAGTTTTATAAAAGATGAAAGCTCCATTTGCTCCATTTGCTCCATTTTCATCGAGATGCTGTGATGTAGTCAATTTGCAAAATAGTGTTAATTTCAGATGCTCCAATATTCTATAATCCTCTATTTATATATATATATATATATATATATATATATATATATATATATATATATATATATATAATAATTATTATTATTATAGTGTAATAGTTTTAATGTCATTATTATATTAGTGGTCACTTGGGATTTTGGGGGTTTGGGATTTATTAATATAAATTGAAATAATACTTATAAATAAAAAAATATAACTATTTTGTTCCGTATCATTTTAGTAATGCCACATCATTTATCATAGGAACCCTTGGCCAGAGACTTCAGTGAGGCCACTAGTTCAAAAGTGAAGGTTCTCTGCATAATGTATTGAATGCTTTCATTCTGTGCTCCGGACAGGGCCACCGTGACATAGTGTTCAACAAACAGTGCTGTCCATAGTCCTGACATAACATTTAGGCGGTATTGTCAAATCATGTAACAACCAATCATTTTTGCTATGCATACATAACGCTTAAACTGGCAAAAATACCAAAATACAATGTGGTTACATTTTTATATTCAGCCTGATCAATACACGTGCGTCCTTTGTGTTTACTTTGAGCGCACTCACAGAAATCAAATACCCTCCCACAAATCCGCCGCCAGTCTGGTTGGAGCCATATTGATTTGCAGCCTTTCTCAAAATGTACTTTGGCAAAAAAAAATAGTTTGACATGTCATGCTGAGGGCAAGTAGACCTAACCCAGGGTCAGCGTGACCGTTCTGTGACCGCTACTTTCTGAGTGCATGTCAAACAACTATTTATCTTTTCTCACAACTGCACAAATTAAAACAACTTAAGGAATACAATTAAATAAATAAAAAATGACCCTCATTTTCATTTAATTTGGGACATTTTCTTCATAATGAGTTGTGCACCTGCATGGTTTTATGTTTAAATAATATTTGTTCACACTTCTTCTTCATTCTTGGCTCAGTGGCATTGCATCCATTCAAATAATGAATAATCTCAACCCAGCTAAGATTCCTCATCAGAGTGGTATTGCTTACAGTCAACAGGTGCAATCATTTCATTGGTGGAGGTTTACTCTCAGCAGCTCTGATAGCGAATGACCAACAGAGAGGGCGGGGATTTAATGGGAGTAAACATGCTCACTCGAATATAAAAGCAGGGCCACTATTCTACTTATCCCTACAGCACCTAGTGAACTGTGCAAAGCACTTGTTGTGAAGCCATGGTGATGAAGTATACTGCCCTGTGCCTTTTGGTACTAGCCTTGTTCGGCAGCTTTTGTGAGGCTCAACGGACGGGTTTCCAGAAACCATACCAGAAGCCAGCATCACCAGCCAAACAGGTGCCTTATGAACCCCAACAGCAGGCAAAGCAGAGGTTTGAGAAACCTCTCACCTGGATTTACCCTGAAGACCCTCAGCCCGAAGCAGCAGTTGAAGTGCCTTTCGAGCTGAGATACCCTGTTGCTGCTGCATCCGTCTCTGTCGAGTGTAGAGAGAGCGCTGTCCATGTGGAAGTCAAGAGAGACATGTTTGGAATTGGCCAGTTCATCAACGCAGCTGACCTCACTCTGGGAAACTGTGGCGCCGTCGCAGAGACCTCTCCTGGTGATACCTTGATCTTTGAGTCTGAGCTGCAGAATTGTCTCAGCTCATTGGGGGTAAGATGCCAGTCACTGAAAAATACATTGTAAGGAAAATGAATTCAAAGTGTTGTACAATATGTTTATGTATAATGCTATCTGTTTGTTCTAATATGTATTTAGATGACCGAAGATTCCCTCATCTACACCTTCACCATGAACTACATTCCCCAACCTCTGGGCGGATCTCCTGTTGTGAGGACCAGCCAGGCTGCTGTCATTGTGGAATGCCACTACCCAAGGTATGTAAACTACGAGTTAGATGTGTGGTAATAAACAGATACACAAGTTAATAAATAAAATAACATAGTCACTTAAAACTAATATCTAATATCTTATCAATTGGCCAAATGCAGTATCTATGGATTACTCAATCTGATTAGCTCATTTCATTAGCAGATGCACAATAATGTGAGTATTACTTCAGTCTGCATTCAATATAAATATATGTCATCCTTCAGGAAGCACAACGTGAGCAGCCTTGCTCTTGATCCCCTGTGGATCCCTTTTTCTGCGGTTAAGATGGCAGAGGAATTCCTGTACTTCACCCTGAAACTCATGACTGGTGAGTAAGAGAACAATGTATCTGAGTTCATTCTGTGGAACTGTGTATTTTAAATAATATATGTGTGTCAACATTGCTAACAATTTAATGATATCATTGCACAGACGACTGGCAATATGAGAGGCCAAGCTACCAATACTTCCTGGGAGACACCATCAATATTGAAGCTGTGGTCAAGCAGTACTTCCACGTGCCCCTCCGTATATACGTGGACAGCTGCGTAGCTACTCTGGAACCCGACACGTCCGCCAACCCCAGATACGCCTTCATTGATAACCATGGGTAAGGCACTTGGTTTCATTGGAGTTATTCTATACAGTGAGAACTGATCATCACTAATGCATGTCTTAATGTTGATGTTTTCTCTGTTTGCAGGTGTTTGCTCGATGCAAGGCTCACAGGCTCCAACTCCAAGTTCATGCTCCGCTCTGCAGACAACAAGCTTCAGTTCCAGTTGGAGGCCTTCAGGTTCCAGAATGCTGAAAGTGGTCTGGTGAGCATTTCATATATTCTGTTATATCAACATGTTATGATCAAATTCACCAAAAATGCATCTAACGATGATCTAAAACCTGTATCCAACAGCTCTACATCACTTGCCACTTGAAAGCAACATCCGCCTCCTCTTCCATCGACCCTGATCATAGAGCGTGCTCTTGGAACAACGGGTGCGTCTCCGCGTGTGCATGACATAGTGTGGCTGGAGGGTTGATGTGGTATTAACTGCTTGCGTCTGTCTTTCCCAGGTG